>DWME01003442.1:0-18318 GCA_018244795.1 Parelbella ahira ahira | reverse complement strand
GCCATAGTCTGCCACGCTGGCCAAGTGCGGGTTGGCAGACTTCACACACCTCAGATTTTTTTTTTTTTAACATCAATTTTTTCAAAAACAAATACTTCACATATTTTAGACGATACAATTAATTATTAAATAGGTATGTAGAATAAGTGGTGAGCCTGTTGCCATACACCGGGCACAGATCCTGACTCCGAGTCACTACTAGAAATTCGTACTGGAAAATCGAAATTTGAAAATTCTACAGTACCCGACCCGGGGTTCGAAACCAGGACCTCTCGATCAGCAAGATCGCGCTTTGCAACCACTCGACCAACGAGGCAGTACAGTGATCTAACGGTTAATATTCAAGATACACGTAATGCTTTTGGTATCTGGTGGTAAGCATTTTTTCTGGTAATGATGTGCTCGCAGGAAATACTAATACTCAATACTTTTTGCTGATATAAAGGAACTTTTGCTCCTGGTTTTCCGCCTCTCGTACCAAAAAAGGGATCAATCTTCTCAGAAAGATAGCGCAGTGATTATATTTAAATCAATCTTACCGTCCCTAAAATTTTTCCTATAACAAATGGGTTTATAAATGTATATTCGGACCAGTGTATACTATTAGGTTATAAAATATATTTCGTAAAATATGTATTCCAACATATTTGATAACATATTTTATACATATGTACAGTACAGTAGGTATACAGTGTTTAGAATTTCAATTCGTAATAAGAATACGATCTAATAATAGTCAATATAAGTATTATAATAAATATCAAAGTAATAAATGCTCACAATGAAAAAGCCGAAACATGAGTACAGTTTCATATTTCGTTGATACTTTTTAATTACTTAATGAACTGTCTTAATAATTATAAATAAAAAAAAACCGTAACATCACGCTTATAATTTCCTAAGGGGTAGGCAGAGTGTAGTGCACTACCACGTTTCACCAGTTACGGTTACGTCTTTTGCCGTACACCGGGCCCAGATTCAGACTCCGAGTTAGTACTAGAAATTTTTAATTAGAAAATACCAATAGTACCCGACCCGGGATTTGAACCCAGAACCTCCCGATCGGCAATCGCGCTTGCAACCACTCAACCAACGAGGCAGTAATTATTAATAAATAAATGAATTAACGACGTACGAATAAGTGAACTATTTCTATAAATCTAGAAAGTACCTACTTGAAGTTTTACTAATTAATGTTGCAGTATTTTGAATTTTATATTATCATAGCAATTTTCTACTGGTCGAGGGTCACATAAAATGTAACTGTTATGCTTTTCCGTTAACTTCCTCCATTTCGTGTGAATAAATTAGCGGTCTCCGCGGCAGTTGCTTACTTTTGGTAAATCACGGTGTTTAAATAGTAAAATCAAATTATTTACCATTATTAAATCATCAGAAAGTTCAAGCTGACAATATTGATAGTAAACATGAAAATACATTTCGACAAACTCTACTGTAACAACGAATGGACGTGGAGTGAAATAGTCCTAATTGTCAAAGAATATTTATCCAATAAAAAAAAATTTAATAACATAATGTTAAAATGCCACTTGTAATTTCCATATTTAAATTTTCGGTACTAATCAGACAGGCGAACTATCGGAAGGTGAGTGGTAAGTAAAAATAAGTGGTCGCGTTACTTGTAAACAATTACAATATCTCAGTAGCAGTTAGACGTTGCCGGCCTTCAAGGAGAGTTCTTTTCGCTCCTTTCTTGCAGGGCGTCATATCATAGCGCTTCAGAAATACTTTACAAGGAACTTGATTCCACATTTTAAGTACGCCGTAAAAGAGTGTGCTCATAGAACGACCGTTGATAACAGCCATGAACCCAGCTGACGTGAACTACATTCGAGTGGTGTGCAATCATCTTTACACAAATGTACATATTAGATATGGCAATAAAAACAATCATTTGTTGAAAAACAGAAAAAAAAAATTGAATTTTAATTTTCTACGTATGTTATATTTAATGTCCATGATATTCTCGGAAATTTGTCGTAGTTATTTAAATGGTGAGTACTTTTTTCACCATGATATTTAATAAGTGATTTTATTAATGTTGATTAAACGATAAAATTACGTTTATTGTGAAAACCTTGCAAACATGAGTCGTCGCACGTACAGGTGGCAGGGTAATTAACGTGGTGACATGGCTGCATCGATGTATTGGATTGACTGTTATGCCAGAAGCGTCAGCGTATTGCATATTCATAAATTATAATTTTATAGCCCCTAGTTTAACTGCCGAGTTGGTCCATTGGTTGTAAACGTGACTGCTGATGAAAAGGTGTGGGGTTTGATCCCCGGGTCGAAAAAAGTATTATTGGGTTCGTTTATTTGAAATTTTATAATTAGCAAGGACTTTATATTTGTGTCCCGTGTGTGCTAATAGACTCACCCTTATTCCATGGCTGGGTGCGTAAAATAACTGGTGAAACATGGCAGTGTACTTCACTCCCCGGTGTATCGCCTCAGAGAAATACTGGTGTGATATATGTACATATGTGTGTATTGTTGATAAAATATGTACTTCAAATGTAACGCGTTACTTTCTATGTCTTCACCTTCGTGACTAATATTAAATTAAAATGACATTAAAAGTCTTCGTCATTACGAATTAAGAAAGCAAACGAATTTTTATAAGTAGACATTTTATATTACGTGTGAAAATAATACAGGCACAATGTAGAACGACGGTTTCCCGATGAGAACTGTTACTGGGCAGACGCTCGCTGTCATATAAGAACATGAAAGCGTTTCTGCAAGATTTCGTCTCCGGACAATAAATCATATCTGCACTACCCCGGCTACAAATTAGAGCATGCCTTCAGGCGCCATGCCGGAGTATGCATATTTGTCCAGGATGATATTTGTTGTCACCGTTTGCGCTGCCTTGAAAACAAGGACCTATCAAACCCCTAGACGCGTGCAGACATTGGCGGTAATTATCCGTGCTTACGCGTGCCTGTTTTGATTCTATACTGGAGACAGGGAGATAACTCAGTTGTTCCAGCACGTCCAGGTATTCGGGTAATTGGTTTATACAATGGGAACACCTGGCAACCTACGCATGGGATTGGTTTGTTTTACTTCGTGTAATGCTAGTGTATGCTCTAACGCTGTTGTCAATGTGATAAGGTGGGGTATGGATATCTTCCTTCCACATCTTGTCGTATTCATTGGCAGTGTTTAATGGAACTTCGCTATTACTTTAAAATTGAACCAAGAAGCATACCACACTAGAGGCTGTAAAGGTGCCTCTTGGACACTCGTTGTAGAAAGGAGAATTCAGTTTTACGCATTCAAGCATAAAGAACCTCTCCTTGAAATCTGACTGTACAATGACTGCTACGAAGGTGTTGCAAATGTCCACTAATTCAATACACTAACTGTCAACTGGCCCGATTTCTTGTTTGCCAGAATAATTATAAAAAATGTGTTCCGATAGAAGGTAAAAATATACAGGACACTAAGTTTCATTCGATGCTAATTTGCCTACTCTACCGTTCAAGAAAAATCCTCACGCAAAGAGAAATCGGTAACTTAAAATGTTTGTTCCGTTTATTTCCTTATATTGCTTGCGTTCAACGTATTGAGCCTCGTGAATAAATCACTGGTGATTTTACTTTTGGTGGAAAACACCTTGTTTTACTGCTAACATGTTTTTTCCATTGTTTTCGCGCTTGGTCCAGCCCTTATCTGTCGTAGAGAGATTTATGTATGTATATGCAGCAGCGCGCTGAATTTCGATTTATTTTTGTTATTTGTTACGGTGAAGAACGGTCTGTTTCTAAATCGAGGGCCGATATTGTTAAGTTTTTATTGACCTAACCACACTTCGAAAAGTATTTTTGTTTGCTATTAAAACTGGTTTAATATAATCGTACAATGTAATATAATGTAATATTTTCATGTAAATAACTGACAATATTTGTTAGGTTTTTTATCGTAAAGATAGGCAAAATATAGGAAAAATGGGAAAGAAAGACGAAATATAAAATTGTAAACGTAAGGACCAATCTGCGTAAAAAAATAAGCCTACTATAGGAAAAAAACATTGAGACGTAAAGAAGGCTAATGAAGGGAATCTTAGATAACTCCCGGGGGACTGCGCTTCCAGTTTATAACATCAAATATCGCGATTACGTTTGACCGCCATATTCTCTGTAATATGTTTTACATCTACATAATATGAAGTCACAAATTGTACATATAGAATTATGAGATATGTACATATTATGTATGTACTATGATACAAAACGACAATAAATACTATGCTCTTCGTTTTATCAACATACGAACACCATACCAGGAATATATACCGGCTATATTTATTTAAGGTTTTCTCTATAGAAGGTTGGAAAAATAATTATTGAATTTTCTATATTATCACTAAATAGTGTGAGACAAGCTCTAATAGACTATGGCGACATGGTCAAATATTATTATCCAACGAACGGAATTATATGATACAAAATATTTTGACAAAATATTTTTAAAATTTGATATGGCAGGATTAATTTCTTAAATATATTTAATACAGCGCGGCGTCCAGATTTTGCATATTCTAAAAGTAATGCGCTAATAGAAAAAAACTCAAAGGTGTTCATAACATGTTAACTTATTCACTGATAGAATTACTTATAGAATATTTCATTATTAGGTACTCGTCGATGTTGTTTAAAACTCTACCCATGATTTAACATAAAACAATTTACGTTCCTCAGTCTAGGTATCTTGTATCGAACAGACGTTCCCAAACAACTAGTAGCAACTTCGCGAGTTACCCTTTAGCTTACATAGTTTAAACTGTAATAATACAGTAAAAACGTTGCTTAAAACTTAACCTTCCATAGAAAAAATAACGTTAGATTTTTTTCGAAAGAACTTTATGAATAAAATTAAAAACAATAAAGTGTATTTGTTTTAGATGTAAATAACGACATAACAAGATGCGAATAAATATAACAAGTCATATTTGAATTGTTCTTCAAACATCACAATGAAAGGGTTACGACCTTTTCGCGTCGCATAGTTCAACTTGGTGAAATCACGCAATCGAATTCTGGATTGTGCAGTGGAGAAGAACGACCGTCAAACAATCGTCATATTTTTTATGCCGCTATGTAAAGCGTCAAACTTTGAAATATATACTTATTGATATATATAAAATTAATTACAATACTGAGATAAGTTAAAAAAGTCAACTATGAATGATTGGTGTATGTGAAAGAAGAGTAACATTGTCTCACGTTTGTTTTTAAAAAATACAAAATAAAACGGCAGCCCTATCCACTAGACCATCACTATTTTTTTCGACCTTGTTATACCGCCTATGCAAGCATAAATATATTTCTTTGCGTATTCGCTAAAGTGCCGACTTATAGTAAAATTTAGGATTTTCTCTGAGCCGGCGGGATAAACTTTAGCGAGACACATTTTTCTCATAACACCGAGGAAATACAGAGCAGAACTACAAAAGAGAACTATTTATTTTGTAAACACCTTCTTTCTTAAGCTTTTAGGGACGTGCTTTTATAAATTGTAGACACGAACATTTAGTGAATAACAGACCCTGTTTTTATTTGACATACCAACTAAGCTCTTCAAATCGAAAAAGTCCAAATAGAGGTATTTTTCATGACGATTTACGTGATATATCAAATATCACAAAATGAGTAAAAACATTTGGCATTATTTTGTAACTTACATATTATTCTGTCAATAAACATCAACATTATCAGCCTACTGCCGTCCATTGTGAAACATAGGCCTCTCCAATAGTACGCCACTGAGTTTAATCTTTAGCTCGCCGCATCCAACTGCTGCCAGCCACTTTGCGTATATCATCACTCCACTTAGCTGGAGCAAGTCCTAAGCCCTAAATAATTTGTAAATAATATCAACCTCTAATGCCCACACCCATCAATTAAAAGAAATCTAGATAAATTTATTTATTTAATGAAATATTGGCCAATATTTGATTAACAAATTATCTAGTGTTTAGCAATAGCCCTCTACGACCTAAAATATTGAAGTGAGAGAAGCTTTAATAAACTAAACAGTATCGTCAAACATAAGAAATTAATGTATAACTTCCTCTAAGCAAGTTCGCCTGTATTCAATTATTATCCATTAAGCACATCAACCCTGCGCCCATTTTTAGTGCGCAGCAAATTTTTACCCAACAATTTGTTTTGATCAAAAAGCTACAGTTTTTGGTTGCCCTATTCTACTAATTGCGACTGCTACAATTGTCAGAGCTAGTAACATCTGTGACAAACTTCATATAAAACAAACTAATATTACTATTTGCATTCAACTAATTGATATTTACTGCATACGTGCGTACGTAATAACAGATCAATTACCGAAAAAGTTCAAACAAAGAAACACGTTTAATAATAAGTTAGCTGGTACTGATAATAATCAAAATATTAATATGATAATCCTTTTCGTCATTATACACAATTTGTTTCGGAAGTCTATTCGTATGGGTACTGATTCTCGCTTCGCCCGGGGCGGGTCGTTATGAAGGACTTTTAATAAGTACAAATGTAAACAGATATTTGGAAAACATTGTTGAGTTAAATTGTGCTACCCATTAATTACTGGAAAAGATATGATATTAATATTTAACGACTCAAAAGGGCAGTGCTTAAAATTGGGATAAAAAAAAAAATGGGTGAAATACAATATAGTTATCACGTGATCATTATTATGTGGTTAAAAAAGGTTAAAATGATGATTATTGTTTTTATCTCATCAGGCCAGGTACTTGACCTGGCTTGAGACATCTGTATTATAAACGCGGTCAACGAGTGTCATATCACGCGTAATGACATCATCTGACCGCGCTTAATTTACTCCCACCCTCTTCCTTGTACATACATCGAACACTCGCTTCCGTACAGCTCTATTCATTCTATTCACTGCATTCACTCTGTGCTTTGTTATTATCGTCCCCGCTAAAAGCACATCCAAAGCGTACTAACTCATACATTTCAGTTTCACCACTTGTCTACGCTTGCAGTTATATCCTGCTAACTTAGACGACAAAATATAGAAAACGGTTTCATATTGAAAAAAACGCAACATGCGTTATGATTACTTAGAAACAAAATTAACAACTGACCTATTAAACAAAATAATGTATTGTGTGCACTGTTGCCTTTTTACATGCCTGAAAATATAGCAAAATCGTAACTTCACGCCTGTAATCCCCGAAGAGGTAGGCAGAGCAGTGTAGTACACTCCCACGTTTCACCAGTTACGTTTAAGTCCTATGAAGTAAGTGGTGAGCCTATTGCCATGCACTGCGCACAATTCCTGACTCCGAGTCATTACAAGAAATTTTAAATTAGAAAAACTCAACAGTAGGTACTCGACCCGGGATTTGAACCCAGGATCTACCGATCAAATGTACTAAAATTTTCTCTAATGACATAACCTTGGTATCATAATATATTGCGATTCGTCTCGTTTGTATTTGTATACTTTCATTTAATATTTGTAACAATACGAGTAACATCTAGATATTTATATTAATCACTACAAAACAGTTTTTTCGCTGTACGCTGTTTCACCGCAACACCCACACGAAAATAATTGACATACATCTTAATAACAGTTTCGTAACTCCGCTGGTCGCTGGAATATAAACGTGTACTGTATATTACATTCAAGTTATTTAGAATTCAGGGCGTGTTCAGGTCGTCCCAGTGTTACGTCGCATCTTATAACACAGATAACTTTCGGACGATATTGTTATACTTTATATCTAAACTTTTGACCGTCTTTGACCCTCCTTATTTGATTTGTAAGGTCCTGACAGAGTATTTTATGATCTAGTAATAAATTACTCGTAAAGGTCTCTTTTGTCAATTTATGGACGGACTCTTTTAAAAGGGAAAATTTCGTTAATGTGTAGGTATTGCTGAAGTGACAGTATAATGTACTGAGATGGGATCAACAGCGTTACCGATTTTAAAATAACAATTTTGGGTTCTTTTGAAACATCGAGGTATCATTATCATATTGTCATCTAGCCATAAAATATTTCAGATACTTGACAATGACAAGAAGGCTGTGGTTTTAGTAAGTTTTTTATGTTTTTAACAGCACATAATTGTACATGGAGTTATTATTAAAATATCATTTGGATATTTTATATGTTACTTGGCAGGTTAAATAACTAGTGCCAGTTATAATAGTTAGGCTACAGTACGGAAGTTGGATTGTTAAGGCTGTCTGATGAGTTAAGACGACTTTAAACCATTCAACAATCGAAGGCTGCTAATCCATGTAACCCAGTTCTGAAATATATCAGCACATTGTATTACAGGCCTTCCGCATTGGCGGAAGAGACCCTTATCTAGCAGTGAAATATAAGAACTTTTACATCCTATACCCTTTAGCGAACATGGAACTTTAGTACTAGGTTTAGTAGATACATAAAAAAAGAAATCAAAATATCTAATAATATACATGGATAAATAAATTAATGTAACTTAATAATATAAGGACTAAAGACGAAGTTGAATAGCGGGGGACAGTTATTGTCATCTTTAGCTTGTTATTCTGAAGGTTTTCAACTGAAAATTTATAAACGGAAGTCGACAGATTAACTTCCTGTGCCGAATACGTTGATTTAACGTCACTGGCTGATATTAAAATAATTCCGCGTCGAGATGCGTCTTTGAATCAGGTATGCGAGTACCGCTTTTACTTGCATGCGGATGCCAAGTGGGTTTGGAATGTTTTTATATCACATTCTAATATACAGCACATCGCCATAAGTGTAAGACTCTACTAAGTAGACACTGCTCTTTTGGGGTATCTACTCGTATATATATTTATAATTCAATTAAAGTTTATTTAGTTGCAATGACAGGTAATAACATCGAAACATGATTCATCACCCGAAGTATTATGAGATTATTGAAAGAATGTCGTTGCAAATCGAAGGATGAGCTTTTGATTTTTGAAGTGATAATGAAACAGATTACATAGTGAGGAGTTTAATTTTAGTGTACCTATACAAACAATCTTCACAGTGTTTTCTATGGCGTGTTATATGTTATATATTCTACTTTATTACTTTGTTATTTATTCATCTACGTATAAACACAATTACATATTTGGAACTAACTCAAGCACATGATTATATATATAGCGGATTAGCTCACATATGTTTTTCGGAGTCGCCCGACTACTTTCACAAGGATATGTTGATAGCATCATACGATCGTAGTAAGTATAAGGTACGTAAATTTTCCCGGTATATATATAAACACTCACGAATCATTTAATAGTGTAATAAATCAAGCAGTTACGCTTCTTTAATAACTCACTTATAGCGACGTCATTATGAACATAATTACGAATATATACAAAATTCATACCAAGCATATACGAGTACGCTCTCTTCGTTGATCAAACGCAGTTCACTTCGATAAGACGAACCCTTTCAATGAGGAACATTATTCAGCTTTATTTCTTCTATATACATTCACACTTCAAAAGCATGGTAGTACTCCATTTTCAATCCTGAGGGGTGACACCCCATTTACCTGTTTCTGACACAGACAGCATTGAAATTGTCCGTCAAATCGACTGAGAGAGTTCGGATCCCGATAAACATATCAACATAAACAAAGATGATATTTCTGTTATTTCACATAATATAAGGAGAACAGTCATTTTCATTACCTACGTCTCACTCTCTCCAACGTTAAATTTCCACAGGATGTTATTGTTTTGAGCAAGTGTGAATTAAGGACAATCTTGCCAATTCTCTCATTAAAAAGTTACACGTCGTTCAACACGCTGGCTGACCCAAAACAATGTGATCCCATTATAAGTTAAGGATCTTCTAAAACATTAATTCAAGGAAATCGTACTTTCCGGGATATCTCGCGTTCAGTTGGATTTTCACAGCCATGTAGTATGACTCTACCGATTACTTTTACGCTTACAGTAAAAACTTTCTAAAAACAGACAACACATAATGATCGTGATTATACTGTTACACTTTTTAAAGTATTTATAGTAGATGACGTAAATAATAAAATTAAATGTACAAATATACCCACGAGCGAACCACCAAACCACCCAACGAGCGAAAATAAATCTATGCTATGAAGCTATATTCCTGGATATTAAAAAAGTTTTTGACAGAGTCTGTCCTTGTGCTTGAGAACGAACTGGAAAAGGATTATGACATAAATGGAATCGAACTGGCGGTACATGAAAACCTTTCAGGTAGGAAAATAAACGGTAGAGTTAGGGCAATGCTACTGTTATTATTAGAGGTTATTATTATTAAAGGTAACATGCGGAGTGCGCCAGGGTAGCACATTAAGTACGAAATTATTCCCGGTATACGTCAACGATTTGTAGAATATGAAAATCAACGGTGAAATTCTGTTTTGATCAGATGGTACCGCAGTTTGCTACTGGAAAATCCTGTGATATTGTTCAAAAGACAAGGCTAAATGATCTCACTGATTATTCACGTAATAACGCACTTAGGTATTTTGAAAGCGAATAAAACTAACAGCAGGTACGTTTTTTAGTATAACAAATTGTTATCAGCCAACTTAACAATACAGTTATAATATATATATTTGGAGATACCACAAAGGAAGGTTTTATTAGCCCAGCTTAGCAAAAATCACACAATTAAGTACACAGGTGTGGTAAAAATTGTTTGACTCAAAGAACAAAATATACAAAACCCCACTTAACTTTGTACAATACTCAAATCTAGCTGTTAGCAGTTTTTTAACATTAAATTTTCCTTATGTTGATGAAGACCGGGAACAGTTTTAGCATAAAATATTAGCGGTTTGCGTCTCTTTATTTAGATCATAAATAAGTTGGAACTGTCCGTGTATATGGCGGTATCCTTTCGCCGGGCCAGAAATATTTATCATTCACATAAAACCATTAAAATAGCCAATGCTATATTTTGACTTACTTGAAAATATATTATCTTGAGCAGCTGCGGATCGAATAAAGAGCGCGAGAGAAAGGATGGCCAGCACACTGCACGTGCACCCGTCCGAGGACATCCTGTCACCCTCCAGTGGACATCGGACTGATTCAATATTGCGTGAAACGTCTTCGTTTTCTACTGGACCTGTAACAAATAAGACACGGACATTGATGTGTTGGCGTAACATGTGTTCGAAGTGTACTTTCTGAAAACCCGATTTCATGTTAGTTAAATTTTTATTTAAGGTAAATTTACTTAATGACTTATCCAAGTTGTACCTACTCTTGTAGGTGTATGTACATATATACGTACGTATGGCTACCGACTTATTTTCTTTCTAAAACTCGCTTTCTGCAGACAGTGAATGAAACTGAATGAAAAGGTACATTTTATGTATACAGTATAAGGTATGGTAACATGTATACTTGAAATCAATAATTCTAATTAGGTACCTACTTTCAGGATAAACACATATAATTATGTAGGTCCTGAGAAAATTTAGCCTTATAGGGCTGTAGAAAGACTACATTCCCCAGTTCTATGTCCATCTTGTCAAAAGTATTACTTATGGGTGTCGTTAACAGGGTGTCGCAAGAGTTAACTTAACCCGACGCTTTTTGGTAAAGTTATTAGGCCCTCAAGAGGCTGCCTATATATTATAATGAATGTACACACCTGCTGTATGTTACGGGCTTTGCTGGATGTGTTTTAAGCTTAACAACAATAATTAATAATGCTAATATATATTTTCCATACCCCTACGTCGGTTTCAAAAGGATTCACACAAAATTATCATCAATTTTGTGCAGTTAATTAATATTATGTGCATGTGTAAAAAGAGATTATTGAAGAATCGTTTCAAAGCTGTAAGGAAAAAGATATTTTAACATTCTCTGCCTACACCGAATTAAGATCACTTTTCTTCTTCCCAAGCATTTTATTATTTTCTAATCTCTTCGCACAATCAACGGAATTTTCTGACAAGCGCTTTTTTTCTGTTTAGGGGCTCTTGTAATACAATTAAATTAACTTGTCTACTTCCTCGGAATTTTTGAAAGAAAATGATAAAATCAAACATTAAAATGTGGATTAAAATTTATAAAAAATGATATAATAAAATGTAATTTTGAAACCGTAAATTTTAATTCTGATTATAGGCTGCCATTTTGAAATGTGTATAATTTATGAAAAATATACAAATTATTAATTTATATTTTAATTACATTTATACTCTAAAAATAAAATTGATGATGACAGGTTATAGTTTTGATAAAATAAATGAATGCTTGAATTTATTTGTAAAAAATATCAACGGATTACGTAAGAAATTACATAGGTGATCTATGAATATTGAATCAAATGAAACCGAATTAAAGGACCGATTTACGTATGTACTAAAATAATAAAGATGAAGTTTTGGACGTATAGATTATGAGGTAATGGAAAATTAAAATAGTTCGACACTGGACGAGTCTAAGTCTATAGTACTTACGTACCTATTATATGCGTTGCCTTATATAGCAGGGCGTAACAAGTATCAATGTATATTAATACGATACAAAAATATTGCTAAAAGTAGTTTCAGTGCCGAAGTACTGGATTGTATGTTTCTGTGACTTTTTTTAATTATCCGCGAATGGATCCCCGGCGCTAAGCAAAAAATTTATAATCTAACTAATACCCGTTTGTAAAATAAGGGCCAAGTTCCTGTGCAAATTTGTCGGCCTCGTAAAGTGCCTCTTGAAATCTAAATTAGACCAAGCTTCTGGCTATAATTATATTCTAAGCGAATTACATATTCGATACAAATTGTCTTTAGAATAGGAATTCGATTCCTTACCTGTCCTTTTTCTGTCTTTTTTATCATAACTTAACTGTTCCAATTTTACTTACGTTAAAAGAAATGAGAAATTAATTTCTAATAGACATTTTTGTATGGCCTGTTTCTCATACCAGTAACAAAAACAAAACAAAATGTGTTTAACGAATCGTTTTAACCTACTGACACGTTTTAATATATTTTACGAAACCTCCGACCGACACGTGTAAATTGAAATATGTTTTCCCATCAGTTCGCATAAGATTGATTAAGTTAAATAAATTACTTCCACACCCGCAACCTTATAAAGATGCTGATGTAACTGAGTAATAAAAATATGCCTGATACTAAAAAATATATAAACATTCTCGTATATTTTTAAGCCCGCTGCTCTACCAATAGCGTGTAAGCGACTGACGATAACAATATTTCTAGCTTATGAAATAAACTAGATGTATGTCTATGAAAAAGCTTTGACATGTTATTAATGGCAACAATAATTAATGATAGTAATCGTACGTAGTTCGTATCCTTGAAAACTGTTTTAATATTCCATTCGTTAGCTTGTAAATACAACGAGCCAAGATTCATTCGCTAACAATGAAGAGAACGTCGTGAATACAGAAGTAGAAATTTGTAAGAATTTCAGTGACGAGTTAATCTTATTATGTCATTCGATATGACACCCTATTAAAATATTCGCGTTACTTGTACGATGACGTTAATGTAACAAGTCCCTTGCGTACGGAAGCGAAATTTATTCACCGATCGGTAGCTATATGAGCTTAGGTAGAGGTATTTTTGGGCTCAGAGCGGCTTACACGGGCGTGATGTAGGCAGCGATATTTACACGATATTCGTTCAAATTCCGCCGGCATAACCCGTAAACTTTGAAGTACTCAATGTAGTAACCCGGATTTACGGTACCCCATTTACTCTGTATGACACTTCAACATCCCTTCTCAAATAGAAACAACCGTGAATTGTATTTGACGGGTCCGACCGTCCCTTTTCACTTGCAATTCTTTCAGCAGTTACGCCACTTAAGATTATATCCGATAAAATCCCTTGTGGGGTTTGTTAATTGTCATAACCCCCTTCTAACACTCGTTTGTTTAATTTTCCTATTAATGTATAAGCGTCTTGGCGACCACTTAAGCAATTATTTTTTTGGAAATACAACCTTAAAAGCGTTCGAGATTAACATACAAAATACGCCATTTCGAAGTGCTGTAACATGTACACGAGTGCTTCGGAGCGAAACGATCGCTACACCCATTTCTTTTACGTAGCAGTGATTCTTTTAAAACATTGTTCGTTGTACATAAAGAGCGTGGTTGCCGATTGCATGTGTCTGATAGATGCGATCATCTTGGTCCCAAGAAATACTAACAGTACCTACTCATTGTAACACTATCTAGCCTCATGTGAACTCATAATTCTATTTCTACTGTCCCATCAGCAATTAATGTCAATTAATGTTATTAACAACAAACTAATTGGACTCACTGACAATTCATTTCCTACATTTCTTTTAAAGGTGGGGCCGCAAATGTTTTATGGGCATAGGCAATCGTTTGTGACTGCTGCTTGCTCCTTCGATACTTTGTTTGCCTAAAAACCTTTTAGCGTATCATAGCTCCAATTTTATGAATTTCCGAGGCATGTAGCTCTAAACTTACACAACAATGAAGTTTGAAATACTTCGCACAATGCGATTCATTTTTCTTAATGGCATGTGGAGCTGTGGGAAATTTCAAATATTTTACGGCACTATTCTTTTTGTGTGCTCCCCTACAGCTCCGCGAGAACTTTTTTACGAGCTCTTACGTTTTGTATCTTTATTTCGCTTATTTTACTGGTTGGAGCTATATACAGATCATATATTTATATTTTAAAGTATTGTGCAATGCTTTATAAGCTATTGAGGTCTTTGAATAACATATCATCGATAAATATAAGATTACATCCTTAAAATCAACATGGAAAGATAAAACTTAAAAACTCCAACTCATAGGAACTTCTTTAAAGCAAATAAAATGTATCTATTTAGTATTTAAGTTTATATTAAGTTCTTATATAAATAGTAATATCATATTATGTCTAAATTGGCCGCGCCAGTGGAGCACAGATTTTGCGAAGTTTGGGGAGTAAAATAATAATTTAGTCTTGAGTCGATGACGTGATATTTTTATTTTAATATTTACCTAGCTAACTTATGTATGTACTTATCTTTATATTTCATACACACTTCATCACTTTCATTTCACGCCTATAATCCCCGAAGGGGTACAGCGGGCACAGATTCAGACTTCGAGGCTCTATTAGAAATTTCTACTAGAAAATATAAGTAACAAAATCTAATTTAGAAAATAATTTATCACAATCTTGTATTTAACATTACTTTGGGAACATTGTGTACGACGATGTAGTGGATGTTTAAAGAGGGTCTGTTTTGCTACTCAAATGGTTTCGGGATCAAATCAATATATTATTCTTCTTTGTCGTCAGTAATAGGAAGATTTTCAATGATTTTTAAATTTTATTGTATGATTAGCGTTGGCCGCGATAGTATTTATAATGTTTTAATGTAAAATTAAACTGCAATTGTGAGTTTCGAATATACATATACGTATCTCTCAAGTTCCTTTGTTGTCATCAATAACTATTCTTAATAACCTAAACGTTCTTCGTCGTACTATACCTTCCATTCGAATGATTCCCGCTTTATCGACAGTCTCTTTGATGCAATGCGCATGTAAGATACAACACGACTCCGATGCAACACAGGCCTTTGTCGATTTTGGATGTATCCGTATATGTTACATTTATCTTTATAGGTACCATTTCTCTTAAAAAATATCTACTTATCTAGGCCAGTTTAAGAAACTTGCCCTAAAGGCAAATTACCCTAGCAGTTTGATACATCAGTAGGGCATTATATAAGAACGTGGCACGTTGGTACGCATCATATCAATCACGCAATATTCTCAATGTATTAACGTAAACAAGTATTCCAGTGGATAGTTTCTACAATATGACTTTATATTACAATACTTACGTTTAACTTCTCTATGATCACACAAACTACGCAATGTGTATCATTTACATCAAAATATTTTTGTGCATGCATATTGAAAACGAACTTTTTCTTGCGGGAAATTAACGGTTGACTGGCGGGCAGCCCGTTCGCAGCAGTTGTATTCAAATATGTCGAGACGCGTTTTTGTGTTGTCCCGAAACGAACGTCAGTATTACGTATTGTCTTAATTCTCATTAACGGCAGACAAGAACAGGGTGTCAATTGTAACAATCCGTGCCCTTATTATCCTTAGCGTCAATGTACAAGTGGTGCAGTGAAAAATTTCTTGTGGTAAATGAAAATACTGCAGCAACTTAATGCAAATGATTGTGTTTGATGATTATTTTAACAAGCAAGCCAGTTAAAATCGATTTAATACCATATGCAATTGTTCTCCAAATGAAATGAATGAACTGAGATGCCAAGGAACAAAAGATTTGTACAATATTACAATTTCTTATGTTGCGCCACAAAAAACATATAACCAAAAGTATATAGAAGCTTATAACGTCATTATTATAACGTTCCGTAATGTGACTGTCAATAAAAGTTGAAGGATTTGACAATGAATTGAATAGCAGTGAACAATCTTGTTATAAAAAGATGATTTCGACTCTTGACTTTTCAGGGGGTCGAATTTGCGGGGAGTTTGGCCTGATTCGGAGATGAAGTTCTGATTGAGATTCTTGGAAATATTTTTTTTGTTTAACTTTGTATTATCTTACAAAATATTACATTGATTTATTTACTTTTGCCTCCAATATACTGAATAGGAACTAACACAATTATTATAGGATAATAAACAATGTAGTGAATGGGTAATAGTAATAATAATTTTAGAGGCAATCGTGCTGTATTTAAAAAACACCATTACATAACACTACTGTCATCGCAACAAGGGTTCACGACATGAGAAGGGGTAAAGCCAAAATTTCCTTTACTTTGCCCAAATTGGCACACTTTACGCGTCTTATGGAACATTATGGAAAACTCTAAGGTTCCTTACAATGTTCTCCTTGAACATTACATAATAATTAGCCTGAAGAACGCACAAAAGTTTGAGATGTTACGATTACCCCAGACCCCGGAGTGGTAAGCTTTTGTTAAATGGTTATATTTTGATAGGCTATTAGGGTTATGCAAAGATATTTTGATATTAGTAGCATACTGTCCAAGTATTTGTTCATAGATTGCACAAAGACGGCCGTAAAATTCGATATACGTAAATGTACGATGTGGTAAGCAAATCAGTATTCAGATTTTTATTTTATGAATATGTAATTCAATATAATAATTCGTATTAATCTCTCTAAGCACATAATGTATGCATGCATTGATTGACCTCGAATTGCCCGCTCACAATCTTTCTAGTTAAAGTAACTTCAATTGCTTAGTACCTCATATTAGACTACAACTTACAATAGTATAAAATACACAGAAAATTTAATTTTTCTCTCTCTTATATCTATGTGCTATAATCGTAAATCAGAAATTGTGTTCATTTCAATTGCTATAATAGTTTTAGAAATTTAACAACAACACAATACAAGAGCGAGCATGATTCCAATCGTATGTAATAAAATGAAATTGCTGTAAGAAAAGGATTTTACGTATAGGTACCTGCAACATTGGCGGATAGCTCTTCGGTGTTAGAGAGGAAAACTTCGAGGTAAGAGACAGTCGTATCCTAGAATAGTTTGTCTATAAAGCTTGACAGCGGCAAATTACAATGTAACGTTGTGTCTCAAGATTTCTCTCTATGGTTACGTGCCGGCAATTTTTCAAAATTGATGTATTTCTTAAAACTAGCATTAAATCGTAAAATATTACCTCATCTGGTAACATTAAAAATTGAATACGTTATCTACCTCATATGGTAACATTAAAAATATTCATACGTTATCTACCGCATCTGGTAACATTAAAAATATTCATTCATAGCTATCAAAATTGCTGTACCTAACGAAATACCTAAATTATTTGTAAGAACGAGATATAGGTACAATCAAAATCGTTTCAATGAATATTTAAAGCGATGACTTAAAGACGCCGTAACAGCAAAAACTTGCGGTTGACCTAATTCAGTTATCAAAATGGAACTTGGATTAGATAGACATTAGATAAGAAACTTTTTATATCTATTTTGTACTACGATATTATTGAGTTATGGATATTACAGAATTGTCTTTGCTTGGCAGCTTTAAATACTGTTTCAATTAACTAAGACCCTCCGCGAATTAAAGAGTGAAATAAATTTTTATTATCTATAAAAGCGGCGATGCTTAATTTTATATGATATACTACAAAATATAAACATAGACTGCCTCGTTGGTTGAGTGGTTGCAAACGCGACTGCCGATCGGGAGGTCCTGGGTTCAAATCCCGGGTCGGGTGCTATTGGATTTTTCTAATTTA
>DWME01003441.1:0-18319 GCA_018244795.1 Parelbella ahira ahira | reverse complement strand
GATCGTTGCCCGGGGTGCGCCAGACGTACAATCTCAGTAGGTACGTCGCTCGGGGAGGCTCCTTTCATGCACCCCCATTACTTTTAATGCACCCATTCAAACTATTAACTTTTCACATTGTTTATTTAACGTTATAGTCCTCCAGAATCTTTTAAGACTGGTGTAACATAACTTCGTCAATTACAACTTCCTAACTGAATTACTTGTAGGGTCGCGACGGTTAGCTACGCAAACTAGCCACTATCGCTATTTTTGTAAACTTTTTTATAATAAATTATGAATGAGAATGAAAATGTTACACAATTTTAACGTATTTTTATTATTCAAGAAGAAAACGGATGCCGTATCTCTCCATTTCGGTAAGTCTGCCACTTGATCACTTGGAGATAATCTTGTAAGATTGTACAAATCCGTATTTGGATTCTCGTTTCAGAAAAATCGTGTACATTGCGAAGTCTTGTGAAGTCTCGTATATTATTCTGTATTTTGTTATAACACAACCACGTCACATGACACAATATGTGGTGCAAATGGAGCATGACGCGTCAGCTATCTGCACTTTACGGCTTATAAACTCATTTTACGCGCCCTTCTGGATCCGTAATTTTTCTCATATTGTTCAACATTGTTCTATAAAAAATTTGATATAACATTATTTAATGCTACTGATGCACCTTATGTTTTCCAATCATCAGGCCTTAAACGTAAAGCGCAAAAAGACCGAATTCCTTTCTGCTACACTTCAATGTCTTACTGCTATAACTGCGAGCTTCTAAACATAACGTAGAAGAGCAATTACTATCTTATTTCAACGATAGCTCCGCAAACCTCATTAAACTTGGCTTAAATGGCAACATTTCGAAGCTGTTGGAATTGTTTCTTAAGTAATTTCAAGTTCCATGAATGAAAAACTTTGAAAAATAGTACCGAGCAATATTTTAAAGCCAACTCCAGCTAACCAAGTAATAATGAAATCTAAAATTTATTTATAGCTCAACAGAATATATCCAGTAGAAACGGTAAAGTAGAAGAACGATGGGTAAAAATAGTTTCAATTAAATTCCGCTCACTGCAAAACTTTTCAAGTAACGCGTTGCTTTTGTATTAGCTTTATATACCTACTCTCTGGAAAATATCTACCAAAATCTGTAGTCAACTTAAGCTAGTGGGTACAACACATTAAATTTTATAGTAGATGTCATTATAAATACCAATGAACAAAATTATTTTTGCAGTGATAAAAATGAAAATGCTGCTCCCATCCTGAAATTATATATTATTTAGTGTAATCATGCAAGAAGGCTTAAAAAATGCCAGTGACGTGGACGATGACCCGGGTATCGCAATTGATATTAACTCGTCTGCAGTTCTCATTTAGCGATTCAGAGGCTATTAATATAGTTCCTATTCCAGAGTGATCCGAAATAACGAACAGTTTTTGTTCGCAATAGGAAATGCACCCAGTAATTTTTGTTTCCATCAATTTTGCTAACATTACTGAATTTAAAACGAGATCCATAACTAACTCTGGCCACTGGCCCGTCAACTGCAATCAGCAACTGACACGCTGCAGCGGCTTCAGTATACTTAATATCGTCTTGTACGACTTCATTTACAGTGCATAACTGGAGAATAACTGTGCTGATTTAAATACCCACGTTTCGACCTAAATCGATAGCATAGCGTAAGCGAGCGAATTATTTTGCACTATAGAAAAATTTATATAAGCCACGTCTCGACGATTTTAATTTTTTTATTCGCAGTCAGCACTTTGTGGATTGCGCTACGCTTAAAATCTGGGTTTTAAATCGTTATACACACTCGGTTAAAGCGACGCTCTGTACGGAGTGTGGTAAAATTTATTTAACTCCTTTTCAACAACGATTTCATTCAATCTGTTAGAATATATGAGAATTTGATCTTTAGGGTTGCGTGGTCGTTTCTACCCTACTTTCTGTGAATTGGTAAAGAACGGCTTTTTGATAAAAGTTTCATCATCATCATCATCAGCCTACTTCCGTCCACTACTGGACATAGGCCTCTCCAATGGCACGCCACTGAGCTCCATCTTCAGCTCTTCGCATCCAACCCCTGCCAGCCACTTTGCGTATATCGTATAAAAGTTTTGTACTATCAAATTACACTAATAAAAGCATTGCTGGACGAGTGCCCAAGCAAGTACGAGACTATAAATTGTACCGCGCTGATAAAACAAATCAAGATGTCACAAGGTTCCTTCACCGCGTGTAGCGCATGGGAGAAAGGTCAAGGTGTGGCGACATTTGCTTATTTAGAAATAGTGATTGAGAAAAACCTTCTAATGTTGTCTCTTTATAAACAGAAATACTAATCAGTAACAGCTAAAGGTCACTCACGTAAAAAGCAACCGCGGCCAGGAACACTATTGATAACATTTAACTTGATTTTAAGCAAACCGCTTTTCCTAACTTCTAAAAACTATAACATTACTAATAACAAGTACCATAGCAAGATGTAAATAACTAGTGTTATATGGACGCCGATAGATACTATCTTTCGAAAAAATTCTTCTCAAAATTTTCCTACCCGACATTTTACCAAATACTTTCGCGATATATTATTTTAGTTGTTTATTATTCGCCGATATTGTTTTATGCGGTCTATGAATATAAAACAGCAGAGTTGTTTCCATTTGGGCGTTCCCTTAATACTAGGGGACGCAAACCGTGCATAATTAATATTTCCCGGCGCATATTCATGACGACGCCTTGGCGCAAAACTGAATTATTTGACAGTGTCCAACGTTGGTCATTTCTTGCTTTCTTCGTTCCGTTTCGATATCATTGGCAACATTTGTACATTATCGTGTACTAAATAATAATTTAAAAACTTTCAGCGCTGTTTATTGTTTTGGAATTATTACTAAGTCGAACGTATCTCCCCTATGGTAGGTTTTTACTGTAGTTTAGGTTACGACTGTCGAAAAATTTGCGCGTTGCCTTAATACGAAACGACGCAAAACCGGGCATAATTAATATCTCCCGGCGCATATTCATGAGGACGCTTCGAAGCAAAACTGGATTATGTTACCCCTTTTTGAACGTTGGTCATTTCTCTTTTTTATCTTTAAAATACATTTGATAATTTTTGGCCGTATTTATCAACCGTTAGTTAATTTAATAAGCATAGCAGTGTTTCTTTGAAATTCGACTAGTAGTTTCTTTATAACATTTCATTCTTTATAACATTTCATTTTGACATCGATTGAGAGTACTGATGTGTTCCCTAGATTACAAAGTTTACAAAAATCTCATTGCGTAATTTGAAATTATTAATTTACGAGTGAGGATAACTTTAACTGCTACAACCAACAGCGCATCAACTCAGACAAGCACAAAAATATACTGGACCTGGTTATTTTGTATCTCATAGTATTAAAGCAAATTAAAATGAAGGTACATTTTAATTTTTAATCGTTAGTAGCGTACTTAATTTTTCGAAGCAACCGTCATATATTGCAAGAATTCATTGGGATGGTTAATATAAAATCAGATTGAAATGACCAGGAGACACGCTGAAAATATTACAAAATAGAAATTGTACTTCATTAGTGCATGCTGCAAAACCGCATACAAAATGCAAACATTGTTTTTCTACAAATGTGTATAAATACAGTTATGTGGCATTAATCCTTCGCAGTCAATCCTTGAACAAGAAGCAGAAAAGACAAAATATGTACCTTCCTAGTATTGTAAGTAGCTTTTAACCAAATCTGTCGAATATCATAAACAGATACCTTTCAAATAAATGAACAAACAAATATTAATCCTTAAAAAATGTTTAAAGAGAAATGGGTGGCATGCTATGGAAACATCATGTAAAAATCTAAAATGTTCAGCAAATATTACCGGAAAAATTGAGTTAAAAACTGAAATGCTGCAGTAGAATGTTCATCGTACGAAGTTGTACCAAAGTTAGTTTTAGATAAGCAAAAATAAGTGAGGTGAGCGTACACCATAATACAAAAGATCTTAATTAAATAAGCAATATTTAATACTAGTACATTTGATCTTAAAATGCTATGAACAGAAGGGGCCACATAACAGGTCATTTTTTATTTTTATGATAAAGATATGGTTCGGAAAATTTTGAACAAAACAATAGCTCGACCAGAACTGTTGGCTCAAGTTCTCCTCGCCATTTACGACACAACTCAAATTTGCAAAACTAAAATTAATAGGATTCCTCTTCTGTTTTTCTCTTCAAGTAAGTTTTTTCTCTAATCAGATCCTTGTTCAAACTTAACTTTCGTTTGCTTATTTTTAGGGTTACATTTTTTTCTTTCTCTTGAAATAAATTTATTTTTCTGAATCTGATCCTTGTTCAAACTTAACTTCTGTTTTTTTACTTTAAAGGTTCATCTCTTCTCTTTCTGTATAAATAAATTTCTTTTCCTGAATCTGATCTTTGTTCAAACTGCAAACGACGCTGACACGGCAGATAGAGTTATATATAAATAAGCGATCCTCTATCGCAAACAGTAGCTATCGCAACGCGACGAACCGCTGAGATGCACTACAATTGTTTTTTGAACCTTTTGGTACACTGCAAGCGATATTAAATAGGGCTTAATAACCTACAAAAATTTCATAGCGTCTTTTTACTGACGACAAATTGATTGGAACCAGCATTTGTAAGCTATAGGTCCTTGCCATATTAAAGCAAAATTCTTTTCAAATTATATACCATTAGGTAAGTTATACAAAACTCATTGTGGTTGATATTGTTGCTTAAATGAAAACATACAGAGCGTCTTCATCTAATAGATAAACGTGACGTCACGCCTGTAATCCCCGAAGGGGTAGGCAGAGAGGTGTAGTACACCCCAACGTTTCACCAGTTAGTTACGTTTAAGTCCAATGGAATAGGTGGTGAGCCTATTGCCACACGCCGGGCACTGATCCAGACTCCGAATCACTACTAGAAATTCTAAATTAGAAAAATCCAGTAGTACCCAACCCGGGATTTGAACCCAGGATCTCCCGATCGGGCAGGCGCGCTTGCAACCGCTCGACCAACGAGGCAGTCAGATAGCTTCTTAAACGAACGAACGAACGAACAGATAGCTTCTTAAAATGGCATCCATTATGTACTCCTCACATTTCAAGCCTTTGCGACAAAATTGCAAACTTTCCCCTTTTCTGTTCGATCGTCTTTAAACAAAATTATTTCGTCAACCTGATATCTAGAACCTGAAGAAGACAGCGGGAAGATGGTGAGTTCGGAAGGCCCAGGACCGGAAGGAATGGTGCCAATTAGGGGTGACCTTTATTCAGCAGTGGACATCTAAAGCTGATGATGATGAACCGGGCATACATACAACGTAATACATATCTAACATGAAAGTTGGAGGAACTATTCTGTTAACTATTCTAGTTATCAGTGGCATCGATTGCTGAGTGAGCTGTGGGTTCGATCCCCACCCAGGGCAAATACTTGTGTATCATCATGAGTATTTATTATGTCTGGTTATCAATTTGTCTGCATTGATATATACATTTTTAAGAATCTGAATGTGAAAAAAAATCTATCTATTGCGTATAATTCTTTAAAACATCTGTTCATTAACTAAATTCATCTGTTAGCATTCGATGGAAACTTCTTAAAAGAAAAGTCTTTGTTCTTCACAGTTTTAATGTTTTTCTATCGCCTCGCATTCTCTACAACTATAACCTAAGCGTATCTCTGTTGGTTGAATATAGGGAGAAGGGGGTAGGATGACAGGACAGGCTTTACCGGTAAAAATACCAGAGCTGAGAGCACTCCAGCAGTATAAATATTACTAACTTGCGGGATAAATTCATAATCTGTAATAATCATTGTTACATAAAAGAACAATTTTCCAATATATTGTACACGCAACAACCGTTGAGGAAAAAATTATGTCGTCGTCGTCGAAAGTGGCCATCATCGCACTATGCACGTTACTACTTATAATAATTATAAACATATATAACAAACTACTTAATACTTATATCACTTTATAATCCCCGAAGGGGTAAGCAGAGGAATGTAGTACACTCCCAGTTAGTTACTCTTTTGTTTTATATTGCGTGTTCATTATCTTTCCCATTTCATTTACAGGAATTTTAACGATAATGACGTAAAATTTAGGATGAATAGTGTTGTAAGCGTACATACGTCAAGCGAAACACAATGTAAAAAACCCTAAGAAATTTAAACTACTTTGTTTCTATGCAACATTCTGATTCTTTAAATGTGGCAAAAAGGAGAATTACCGCCAAATAATCAACAATTTTAAGCACTCAGCACTTGATGGAAGGTTTTGATAACATTTCACAGAGTGAATCAAAATCTCCCTTTCCAATCTTGCAAGCTCATGAGGATCTACCAGAGAGCCTATTTACGTGCTCGAGATGGGATTTGTGGACAATGAAGGATGGAGATACTAGCTCAAGTGAGGTTCTATTCATGCGATGATCTAAGAAAAGGATTTTAATGATGTTAATTTTTTTACTAAGATTATGATGAAAATTACTTCATTCAGGATTTATATTGGCATTATTTTTAAGAAAAAATAGCATACCGAGTATCAATTCCGGACTTATACAGTACTCGTAGTTATAAATAAAATTTTTATAAAATTTTAAATAAAATTTACACATATTTATAAATTAATAATTCTGATAATTATCAGTTGCAAGCATTTGACCGAGACTGTTCTTTGTGTAAAATATTTGCAAACGATAATTATTTATAAGTCACTTAAAACGTTTGTATTTAAAATTACTCGTTTTACAATTTATAATATAATATCTGTGACTCAGCTATTTTGAGGAAAAATAACTAAAAAATGCGAACATTAAATGCACTTATAAAAGGAATTCGTGCTATTTAGGATTAACATTAAAACATACATATGTATGTACGTACCTATACGTTTTCGCAAACTATTTAAAAGCATCAATAACTCTATACTTATGTACGTTGTTTTAATAAACCTTTAACGTATTAAATGGTGCGCAGGGAGAAAGCTAGTGTATTGCTGGATTTATCCGTAGATCACTAAAAACAAACTCGCGCCAGGAATTAATCTACTAATTGATGCTAACTGTACTAAAATCCTGCCCGTAGTTGGTAAAAGCTGAACGTACAAATAGACAGATGCACGCAGTTAGAGAAATATTTTTATACCACGTAGTGACAAAGATATAGTACATTTTCGATTTAATATAAACGTTAAAAAAACCGTAACATCACTCCTGCGTAAGCAAAAGAGTGCAGTTCACTCCCACGTTTCACCAGTTACGCTTAAGTCCCATGGAATACGAGTAGGTTACTGCTCGTTGGCGACCAGGGAGTTTTATGATGCTTTAGTGCAGTCACCTATTACTTTAAGATCATTGTACCACTTTTTCATTTGTTAAAACATTATTTGCATGGTTTATGGTATGTGTAGACACGTTTTGTTAAAATCTAAACATCTGTTGTTATAGGGACATTAAGGACAACGGTTTTTATACATCCATAAAATGATAACCATTTAAAGTTTAAGGGTATATAAAATGAAGTACAAAAAATGCTAAATTTTGTTTTACGATACCAATATATTTTGATAGTTGACTCAATAAAAAGTTAGTATAGGTTTTTCATGCGTTTAAAAAGACGATCCCATTATACCGTGACATTATCGAAACGAGATCGCGGCAACGTCGTTTTGTTTTATGTCGGAAGCGATGGGAATCCGCTAAGCAAGCAATTTTGTGATTAAATTCTTCGAATCGGGGTCACAAGCGTAAATATAAAAATTGAGCTTTCGAAGAATTGTGTCCCCTACTAAGGGTAACGCAGATCTTGTTAGAAAGAATAAAACAAACAAAAACAAGCAAAGACTGCAAAACAACAGTTACCCATATAAATATAGGTCCATATGTGGTGGTACATCTATATATACACTAATAATGAAACTATACGGATCGGTGTCGGTACATAGAACATATTTTTGAAAATCTACTATTAGAGGTCTGCCGTCGAGGAAAAACACTTCTTTATTAACCCTAATCTCAGAAACAGCTAAATCAATTTTGGTGTAATTTTCACTGAAACAATGTGGTAAATTTCACTTAACAATAATTGATTGTTTTATTTCAATCGATTCGTAAATAAAAAAATATTAAATACAATTAAAATAGTATCGTCAAACTAATCTATTAGAAAATACTAATATTGGTTGATAATACTGAAAATTTCTTTGTACTCAGTAAAATTATGACGATTGAAAATGTTATAAACACAAAGCTGAAAAATGGACATTTTCCAAAATAAAGAAGTTCTATACGGGCTGTACGTCAGTACGGTTTGCTTTTGTACTGATGATTATTTTATATGTACCCACCGGCTTAAGTCACATACGTTTTTCAGAATGGCCCGGCTAGCTTAGACCAATATCAGGTCCTTTTTTATGAGCTGCTACCTATTGTAACAAGGTCGCTACGGAGACTGACAGATCAGTCCCGAAAAACGTACGTGAGTGAATAATATATAATCATGTGTATAAACACTCACGAGATATTTAATAGAGAAACGATTATTTTAGTTTAATAAAAGAAAAAAATCAATTATTTATACACTTCTTAAAATATTATTAATCGTGACTGTTCAAGATATCATCGAGAACACATGATAACTGTCCTACCCGCATATCTAAGAATAATTCATTGATGTCAAATAACTTTTATCTACAAAAATAATCTAGTTACAGCAGTTTAATACGGAGAGTTTATCGTCTGGAACTTACTAAGTCTGTCTGAACTGGAGCCGCTTGGCGGCTGAAACTCCGGGCTTTCATACCTAGTCACAGGATTTCAAATTCAAAGTCAGACCTTTACGTCATTATAAGATATTATATATACGTACACTTAATCTAATCATAACGGAATAGGTCTGATCTGGAATAATGATAATAATAATAATATCTTGGGATACATCCACACACGGTCACCTAATCTCAAAGTAAGCTCAAGCTTATGTTATGGTAATCGGACGGCTGATAAACTAACTGGACTGATTGATTGAGTATCAAAAATAACACAAGGAAAAAATACAATCGAAGTATGAATATCTACAAATTCGTCAAATGAAATTACATACTCTAACGGATATAGTCAGTGAAAATCTAATTAAACAAGATTATTTGTTTTGGACTTACCTACCTCTGATACCGTGTCATAAGCAAATATGGTTCGATTTTTTCTTTTGGTAGTAGGTAGAGTTAAGATTTCCCCCGACTGTAGCGCAACATCACGCCAGTAATCCCCGAAGGGGTAGGCAGAGGAGTGCTGAACACCCCCACGTATCACCTGTTGCGTTTTAAATCCCATGGAACAAATAGTGAGCCTATTGTAAATTTTTACCGACAACGGTACAACAAATTTCTTAAACATCTTTTATTTGCGTAGCTATTCTTGACGGGGCCTACTTTTCGATCGAAGTAGATAATCAATTTGTTAAAGAAGTTATAATCAGTATTACATTACCATAAAGGGATATCTTTAATTCGTTGTCGTCTTCATCAATGCTTTTGCCATAGTTTTCCAGTTTGGTTAAGACGTTCACACAGTTTAGAAAATTTCTGATGTTTCCTTCGTACGTCTACTTTTTCTTTTACAACAAATGATATAAACAAAATTTACCAAATTTTATAAAGAAAGTGGTGCCCATCAGAATTTGGACTTAGAATCTTCAGAATTGGAGACTGAATTCAAGCTACCACTGCTCGTATTTTAATAAGACTTTTAAAACTCTGTTACAAAACTTGGTTGATTAGGCTAAGTATCCTTGGCCCATCGTTCGATCTGAACTACTTCGCAAAGGAGATTGAAGGATAATGGCGTAGAAAGAGGAAATGACGAAGATGAGTAAGAAAGGATTCCAAATTGTAGAGAGTAATATGGATAAGCAGATTCGCTTTGGATTGAGCATATCAGTATAAACCTTGGATTTCGTAAAGTTGTATATTACATAGTCGAATATTGAATAAGTTATTTTGTTTACGTAGCAAGACAAATTTCTAAATAAATACTAGTCTACAAAAAATTCAGAATGAACTAGATTGCCGCCAAAATAAAAACAAATCTCATTTATGAATAACGTTTGTTCAAGCATTGTTTTATAGAGATAAACCAAAACTAAGGGAATGACCATTATTTCGTGAATTGACTCATTATCTTCGCCTTGTTTCTGTGGTCGTCGTGGTGTAAAAGTAGCAAAATATATACAGGGTATTGGATTGCACAGAAACGATACCCATATTCATCTGCAAATAATACAAAAATCCCTGATATCAGATTTGCTATTATTTTCGATAAAGAATACACTTCTGTCTTCATTGCTTTTTAGACAATACCAAACGAGTTTACGTAATTACAAATTACATTCTGTTACGAAATCACTAACCTCCATCTAAAGGTTCGAGAATAGTGAAGATTTTATACAATTTTCAGCCTAAAGATGAATGAAAGGGTTCCTTTGTACGTGACAGAATGGAAAGCCTTTATCGTAAGCGCTTGCCATTAGAGCTTATTTCGCTGGCAAAATATTAAAACTGAATAACTCCCATAAAGTAGACTTTGGAAAAGGGGGATTTTTACAACAAGAATACGATGCGTGGGTGTGTATTTGAATATGCATCTAAGATTTCAATCGCATTGTTTCCTAATCACACCCATTGTCAAGAATGAACTTTAAGATTATTTCATATTTAAGAATAAGAATAATACCTAGTTTTCGATCAGTGTGGGAGAATATAACGAGCAAACTACTGCTAAATAGAATTATTCACTTTGTTTCATTTGAAAATGGGATAAAATATAAACAGTCAGACATATGTACTCAACTTACTTCTTATGTATGTATATATGCGATTAGGGGATTTGCATAGTTACTTGACGTCTGTCAGAAATTATATTTAATAAATTATGAACTGTAGTGGCCATTACGTGTTTTAAGTAAATATGCATATGTATTTATGAATAACTATATGCTAACGTTTGCCTCTTTCGGGAACTACAGACGTGACGTAACGTTTTTTTAAGTAGGTCTTTTTTCGAATAGGTATAGGTCCAATCCCACAAACATATTTGTTATACACGATATAATAAATCACACAGCCGCAAAATCGCCGCAGTGGAAACAACCCTTAAACAATTTCAATTTCCAAGCTGCGCGAGCTCCCTCCGGATACATTAAGTCCTTGACTATCACTGAATGCTTACTTTCTACTTCGCCGTTTTATAATATTAACGTTTATTACTGACTAGGAAGCGTGGTGCTGGCGCGCCGAAAACGCGGTTGAGCGACATCTAGTCAGACTTTATTCTCCCGTGGTCATATGACATGATCACTTTGTCACCAGTGCGTTTGGTGGTCTGGACTACCTAAAATTAACCGATAAATCATTAAAAATACTGTTTCAAATACATATGATGTGAAAAATGGCAATCAAATTCTTACATGTGATTCAGTTCGTTCCTGGGAAAGATGACATGGTAGAGACATAACACTTTAAGGTTATAAAAACTCTTAAAATTGTATTGAGGTGTGAAAATTAGATAATAGAAAAACATAAAAGACAATCCGCTTACGGTTCCAGTTACGCTTCTATTTGATGATAATAATTAATCACACATACTCTTGAATAAAAATTCAAATACATTTGCATTTTCAATTTTCTTTGTCAAAACGTACGTAGTATATAACTAACTGTAAGGTGTGCAAGTTTGCTCAGCATATTCTGTGACCATTACTGCAGGAAACAGTATTTTTTTCATAGTCATCTAATATTTAAAAAGCAGCAGAGTGTCTTCTTGAATTTTGAATACGAGGAGTTCTGTTTGACACCAGTCAGCGTTGGTATACGTAAATAAGTACAAATTTAGACTACCTCGTGGCTAAGTGTATCTAAGGACCACGGCCTTCACGACCAAGATGCAAGCAGTACAACTTCAGCGACAGATATTTGTATGCGGGAGTAAACTGCTCCGTAAAATCTTTAAATAAGTAAAAAAATCTGAGTTGTCGGTAATATATATTTATTTTCTATAAATATTATCAATATATTTATTAACTATTAATATTACATTTAATTATTAAATATTAAAATCTCAATAAGATCTATTTGGCATCTTGAGTTCGATTATGAACTTTTACTTTAGTAGGTAGGAGGTATACAGTGCTTTTTTACACGCAACTGAATTTTACATTGCAAGAATATTATATTGTAAAGTGAGACAGTTCAGTTCAGTCTTGTTCCAGAAATTGTTCTAAATGCATTAAAGAATTATACAAACGAGATTATACTATTACAGATTTGTATCTCAGGTTGCTCAGGTACATAACTCGTTACTACTTTTTGTCGTTTAGAAGGATCTAGAGAATGTCATGCCGAAGTTGGGCTGCCAAGAACTCTTCGGGATGAAGGGTGAGAAAGATCTGGTTGCACCCGCGTTGAAGTCCAAAGACGAGGCTTTGTCTCTGAACAGGTTGAGGTTCGTCATAGCCGACAAATCTGTCTTTTGGAACAGAGGCGTTTGCGACAAACCAAGGGAAGCTCCGATTTTGTTACTGAAAAAATAAAAATAATTTATTTGTAGTAAAGTATAGATGTAGCAATATTGCTTGAACTCCCTATCGCTGTAATATTTGAACATAGCTATATAAATCGACAACACAGTACGGAGCCGCCAACACAATGTCTAGTTACATGCATACCTATTTGTAAACTTAAAGTCACCGAAAGGCTGCAAACATTGACCATCACACATCAGCAAACACGAAAACGAAAAATATTACATTTTAGTTTCAAGACATTTAATCGATAGCTATAATAATGGAATAAAACTTTTTTATGTAAGTTGCCTTGGAGTTATTTTATTTATTTCTTTATTCTTCTTTGTCGTTAACAAAGGGCGGGCTTAATGCCAATTGGCATTTAGACTGTTGTTAAAGCGAAAAACTTCGCCATCAGACACATCGCATTTCATGATGATAGCACAATAATTTAAAATGCTTACTTGAATGTGTAATCCAGACTACCGCCATGAGTGTTGAAATTGGGAAGTTGCGGAATGTTAGGCATGTTCCTTGTGACGAAGGCGTTGGCGTTCAAATTGTGACGGTCCGTGTTCAGCAAATTCACTTTGCCAGCTGCGGTGAGCTGGTCTCCGAAATTCGGGATGTGTTTGCCAGTGACACTGAGACCGTGGCCATTGCTAAGAGGGACGATATTTTCGATTAGTACAAATTCTAAATGTTCAGGTACATTTTATTAATATGGTAAATAACTATCTACTGTAAATTTAAGAAATGAATCAAGTAGAATTCATAAGTATTGTGATCTGGTTGTTTATTTTCTAGTTATTTATCTCCTATTATAACTGCTTAAAACGGGTTGTATCGACACACACAATATGTTTGGATCCGAATCATAACAACAATATGAGCAATACGTGACGTTCGTATCGCTCTGCCATTGCGATAACTTTTATGAGAATCTTAAAATAACCGAACAAAGGATGTTGTACGTAAGTATACAACTGTATTATGTAGTAGAATCTTGTAATATACTTACATGTTGTCAAGAGCTAATCCAGCGCCCGCCGCGCCATAAGAACCCCCAGGCTTTGCGCCGTTAATAGATCCAGTGGCACTCAGCATGTTGACACCGTTACCAGCCAATGGCAATTTGGCGAAAATGTTGGCACTCCCATCTGGGTTCGTATTTACCACTCCATGAGCTTGACGTTTGGCTCTCGAGTTGTAAATTGGATAAACAGATTCAAACGGTTCTTTAGATAACATATCGGCTATATCGTCTTGGACTATTCCACTTCGATCTTCAACATAGTCGAATGGTGTTTGTAGGGGTTCCTTGATAGTTCTGCTGTTCACCACAACTAATACTGCTGCAAGTGTGATAATCTTTGGCAGGAACATTTTGAAAGTATTTAACTTTGATACTCTAAATTCAGAATAGTATTCAAGACGTTCCCAGTACGGGTCCGTGTATTGCGTATTCAGAGTTGAATGGAATCCTAAAGCGACATTGCATGTATATATACAGCGGGGCAAGACGCGGGACAAAAGAAGGAAATCCCCGGCCGGGAACTTCTCAGAAAATGTACAAGAAGTGACTTGAGATGTTTGATTAAATTTAAGATGAAAAAACATAGTTATGGAGATTACAAATTACTGCTTAAACTAAAATTTAAAATTATTTTATGAATTAAAATATTCTACTTACATTATATGATAAGTACGCAATCGCATTCTCGTAAGTTATCTGTAAGAAATCGCTACTTGTTCGTTAAGGTCGTCTGTTGGGTTATACACTATATCTGTTGGGTTATACTTTAATTTTACGTAAAAATGTATAAAAATATTCTTTGTCTTTAAGTCTACAAAAATGTATATTGTATCGTATTGCATTCGTAAATGAAACAAGTAACAAAATATATTAACATTTTAATTTTAAACCAAAAAGCTAACGACAGTCCAGTCGTTATACTATTTAATTGATATAAATTAGTAATGTAATGTAGTTCTGGATTATTAATACATACTTTAAAAAATACAACCATTTAACGTATTGAATTAAAATTATAGTAAAATGCATTATAATTGCTGTAAATGTGATTGACCAAATTCTGTTGAATATTATGGATAAAATTCGAATATAGTCTCTTCCAGTCCGCGCTCCGCTACATCAGCGTAGGTTACGCAGGAATCCCCTTTTAACCAGTACATTAAGACCAAATGTCAATTAACCTCTTGGCGCGATAGATAACAGAATTATGATCTCCTCGGAAAGTATTATTGACCATCTCATCGTATCATTACTACATGTATATGCTAAAAGTGCTACACATTATACTATAGATTCCTCTGTCTTAGTTTCTTTTATTATTTAATTTCTTTTATTGTAATAGAAGTAGCACGCGATAAAATTAGATACTATATATATAACTGTAATTATAATTATTTGTAGCATACATTTTAATGTATAGTCGTAATAAGTATACCGATCAACAGGTCCACTCAATGTGAGGGTGAATTTTAAAGGGCTGCAAACCAGAATATCCACAACGAGGACTATAGACTTATTAGATATATCCTAACAGCAACATATATTGAGTTATATCTGTTATAATATAAATATTGGTCAACACTATTCTTAGTAGGTGTTCTCTGCATACCCCATACCTACGTACCTCGAGATGGTGAGCTAATATAATAATAACAAACAAAAGATTAATCATACTGGATAGAGCATAGTTGCCGGACTCGAACATGAGCACTGAAACTGGGAGCGGTAGACCGGTCAGCAGTTGAGAGTGAATCTAACCTGTTTACGGTGTTAAGAAGAAATAACTCTAATTATGTTCCCGGTTAACATACACATATGTATAATATCAACGGACAAACGTCCTGGCAAATATTTTCCTTATAGCAACAAATGGTGTGAAGTAATTCCCTGTTATCAGCAATGTCGTGTTATATTTGCAAGTGTTTGTGTTAAAATGATTCATAACTCGTATCATTTGACTGAGGATGTATTATTAAAAGATATCACTTGCATGTGGATTTAAATTATTCATTTTGTCATTTGTTATTGTATTTTGGTTAGAATGTTATCGCGGTACAAACCCGCAATAGCATGTCCGGTCAACATTAACGTTTAATTTATTATTAATATTTTGAATATAAAGAACAGATCATATCCCTAATTTAGTATTTAGACTATTGTTAATTTAGTATTTGACAACTTGTTGGTGGAGTGGTTGCAAGCGCGACTGCTGATCGAAAGGTCGCGGGTTTGATTTTGGATTTTATAATAAAGATTGTAGACATTTCCGTAGATAGTAGACATTTCTAGTAGCGGCTGGTGTCTGGATTTGTGCCCAGTGTATAGCACTAGGTGGTGGGACGGAAACATAACTAGGACAACAGGCACAGGACTGCTAGTAATATCAGGTCAATTAGTGTTTTTCAGTATTGCAGTTCGTAATCTTTAGTATTATACATGCTTGAATGGTAATTCTGGAGATAGCTGATTTTTTTTAGTAGGTAGGTTTATTAAACCAAAATATTTATTTTAATAACAATTGCTCGACCATAGAAATAGCTATATCAATGGAAATGCCTCGGGCGAGGCGTATAATATCTGTTTTACTGCCGTGGCTCTGACGCTGTCTGACTTCAGTCAGACTCTTGACTGACGGCAGTCAGTACCAGAGAGAACAATTAAGCTGCCTCTACACGCTTCTGTTGCAGTAAAAGAAGATTAATGTATTATTGGCATCAATTATAAATTAAAACACAGTACACAGTGAACAACCAACTTCATCAAATTCATCAGCTGGTTCATTCCCCGTCACATATGACAGCTGTGTCTGTTTACTTTGCTTCGCGACTGTTTGCTGTGCACTGTGTACAGTACACAGCGACGTGCGGGGCGTTCTCCATCCGCACAGCTGTGTCTTCGTGTTTGTTTAGTACGGTTCGCAAATAAAACCGATCTATTTACATTTATCTGTTATGCATGTAGGTAACTAAATGATTTCTATAAATCACAGGTAGAACGGAACAATAAAGGTTTTTTTAGATTATAGTGTTATAATATATCCAAAAAGTAATACCTAACACCCTCTGCCTACGCTATAAGGGCTCTAGTGTGATATTATAATATTAAGCGTAACATCACGCCTGTAATCCCGAAAGAGGCGGCCAGAGGAATATAGTACACTTCTACATTTCACCAGTTACATACGTTTAGGTACGTCCTACCATGGAATAGGTGGTGGGTTAAATTTGAAAAATATAATCCTAGATTAATTTGGTAAATCATCAAATATTGCTCATATTGACATTGAGTCTTTACACAGAGATACATTAAGGTATAACATTTAGTGGGTTTGATCCTTGTCCAGAACAAGAATAGAAATAGAATTGAGATCAGGCAGCCATGTCTGAAATAATATATTAGTTATTATTATTTATTTTCAATCCACGCTACCAAGAGCGTTTTTACAGCAATATAAAACTTTTAAATTCGTACGTTGGTAACCGAAATGGAAATATTTTAAAATATGAGTCAGGATGAACTAATTAAAATTTGCATCTTTTGTTGACCTGCCCATGAGCTATTTACTTAACTAAACAAATACCTCTCGTACTTTCTCACAAGAAATCCCACAACTTTTTTGCAATATCTTAAGTTTGTGAGGCATCGGTAGTGTTATATTCTTAAACAAAAGTATTCAATTGTTTCAAATTTTTCTGCCGATCTTACCAATGCATTAGTGAGCATTCATTCGCGATGCGACATGTTTTTTGCTCGAACATGTTCCAACACCCCTATCGTAGAGTTCGTCGATTTTCATCACTCTCCCAATTCTGATAATGGACTCGATTAAGGCTAATGACTTTTTCGTACCAACGAAGTAACTACTGGGTGTGGATTAATGGATTTAAATGGAGCGATTTCCAAGGTCATAGGTCAATGTAGCAATCATGAAAACTGTTCAGATTGCTACTGAAATAATATATTCCCCGAAACGGTAAACTGAGGAATGTAGTAGGTATACTCCCACGTTTCACCTATTATGTTATTCGTCCCATCCCCGACTAGGGTCAGCGTATTGGAATAATACTAGAATACACGTATATAAATAATTTCCGTATTTGACTATAAGCACTGGATGGATTGATTTCTACAAAACGAAATGCCCATATTTCGCTACGCTTTTACATCTCGTCTGCAATCCTCACGTCCAATATATTATGTGACGAGAGATGGAACAAATTAGCAGGACAACTAGAAATACACGCTGACGTTCAAGGTAGGGTACATATAGATATAGAGCAGCTGTCATGTTACTTGCTGTTGAGCGTACCGTTTGGATACGGAGATTGTCTCATCTCCGACGCGAGTTTGCGCGACCGGGGACAGGTCATAACGATGGCCTTTGAACAAGATCGAAACCAACCGGAAATGTTATGTGTTCATTTTTATTTTTAGTTACTTACTAGTTTTAGTAACTTATTAAAAGACTGTACAATGATATATTTTTAAACGAAATCTACAGTAGGGGCTGACAGTCCAGATGATGCTCAAATCCTAGTGTTCTCTGTTGACGGTTGCAACGCCAAACTAATAGTCTAAGATCCCGCTGCAGGATTGGTGCGCTCATCGACTTTTTGTTTAAAACCAAATTTTTATGTTTATTTATAGTTAAGAGAATATATATTTACTAGGGTGCCT
>DWME01003440.1:0-18320 GCA_018244795.1 Parelbella ahira ahira | reverse complement strand
ACGGCTATTACCCATATCGCATACCAGGCAACGTCAGACGTAACCAGACGGGTCACAAACTACATTTAATTCCACCACCAGGTACAGAAAAATACACCTAAAAGTGGTAATTTTTCTCAAGGGATGTCAGACTTCTACAATAACTCCTTGACAAATACTTGTTCCCTAACAGTAGTGAAATCCGCAACGGTTGGCCCAGCCTTCAGGTCGCTGATTAGTAAACCTGATTGCTAAGCGACAAGAAATCGAGAAAAAATAAACGAACTTGATGCAGACAGACCGTATATATAGACCAGTTAAACTATTCGAAAGAAAACATCATCATATTATATATAAAAAAAAAAACAAATATCTACAGCAATGGTGGTCTCCAAAGATTATATATTTATCTATACTAAAATTGTCAGTGGAATTCTTAATCTGGATTTGTGTCCAATGTATGGCAATAGGCTCACCCTCTATTCCATATCACCTAATGTACGTATAGCTTAACAGGCGAAACGTGGGAGCACTACACTCCTCTGCCTATTTGAGGTTATACAGGCGTGATGTTATGTTATATTAAATTCCTATAAAGAAAATTATAGTATTCTTCAAAGGGACGCACGATACATCCAAAGTAGCAATGTAATATCATTATAACGAATATCCAACAACATTACATATCGGATAGCGGCACCGGTACGAGTACGCAGATGGGTCGGGTTGCACGAAAACGAACGTCAGACCGGCGGGCGGTGACGCGCGGTGTCGGGTGTCCAGCTATCTGTAGTAGACGAGACGCGTTAATTGTTAGGGTGAGTTGATTAAAACCGTTGTATTGCCTTTTTTACATACGCATATGTTTTTGTGGTTTTGAATATTCAGCCATTGCTTTTTCGTTTATTTTCATCAGCTAATAATTTCGTCTTGGAATGTGCTGCAAACTGTTTATATTTTATCTTAGTACAAACAAAGAAACTCTTGTTCAGCAGTGAACGGGAGTAGGCTGATGATGACGATGAAGATAAACAAAGTTTAAGTTTAAGATTTCTCATATATGCGTATCGACGCGCCATATTCGCATAGCGGAAGACAGAAGCTAAAGGTTTTCCACGCCTATATTTCACCGAAGATGGAAGGGAGGCAGCATAGTACAATCTCAAGTTTGAGAATAGAAGGTGGGACTATTGTCATTAGATACAAAACTAAAATAGGTTGATCATCTACAAATAAGGTAAAATCAAATTACAGAAACTTTAACACACAAACATGTATGACGTTACAAATCAACGATACAAGTTTAAAATATGTGTTTTGAACAACAGCTTGTATCATGATACGTGTATCCGAAGGTGGCTGAAACATAATCAGGAAGGATACAAAATCCTCAACAATTTACCGCAACTTCGACTGACATCAATAAAGTACCTACGAGTGAGCATAGCTCTGTGTCTTTTATGAAAACATTATTTAACAGCGACCAAAGACAATTATTATGATCGGCCATAAACAAAAAGAACTTTATATTTTCATTACAAAAAATGTTATGTGGATGTGTTTGGCAGTAATACCGCCTGATTTTTATCATAAAAATAGTACGATTATAATTTTAAATTTATCTGCAATTTAATGTGGGCCATTGTGACAGGAACTTCTGACACGAGTACATGATTTATTTCAAAGAAAGTATAATAATTGTACGGTTATTGTGTAACCTTTTTGAAATGAAACAACAATTTATTTATCGATTCTTTTTTTTTCTTTTACAAAAGTTTCAATGCGAAAAGAAATTTATGGACTTGTCGTTATTTTAATTAATTATAAGTACCGTAATAACTGGTAGACATTTTTTCAGATGGTTCGATAATGAAGCTAGATAATTTTACACCCAAAATAATGAAAGTATCTGATAATATTCAAATTTTGTATAGCACAACTGAATCATATAGTTGTAATTTGTTTTATAAAAACTTTAATCCCGGTAAAGACATAATCTACTCAATGAACTCTTTTAAATCAAGCCCTTGAAAATGAAGTGAGGGATGAAATATTTTATGGAAACGAAAAGTTATTAACGCACTAACGAATTGGTAACAAGTAGTGACAAAAGCGTATTAATCGGTTAACAGACTCTAAATGTGAGCAGTCTGCTAACGCGAACTTGGCCAGCGTGGCAGCCCTTAACCCTCTCATTCTGAGAAGACACCCGTGTCCAATAGTGGAATTATAAAAGGGTTAAAAACTCGGTTAATTAGACTGTGACAGGTTAGTGGTTCATAATTCAATCTACCATTCAAATGAAAAAAATACCTAATGTGTGGTTTTTAACTCTAAATCGGTATCATTGACTAAAACAGCGAAAAAAACATTTAAGGACCCGCAGACCTCAGACTGGTCCATAATGTTACAAATACCAAACACACTCTTAAACAGCGTGCCTTAACCTCTGGCTTTGGCTTTCTCTGTCTGTAAGAAAAACGTTGTAAGTACCTATAGCTTTTTAACGAAGACCTTTCAAATAGAACTAAAAAAGTGTTAAAAATAATTACTAGTAACATAAATTTAGAATCTCTTATGTCGGCGAACCCATAAAACAATTGTTGTTGATTCTTAATCTTCTCGCAACTTGTTTCTCATAAGAAAAACGTATCTAGAAATTCAAAGGTATTATTACATCTGATGATAATATGGTGTGGTGAAACTATGGTGATACTATACTATAGTAGTAACGGTATTTCCAACGAGCTGCGTGAAAGGTAGAGCGATGTGAAAGAAAAAAACGATATAAAACATTTTTCATTGCACAAATATTGTAAGTACAACGCCGAGGCCGGTTTCGGCTTACTCTAAAATTAACGCCTGGTGTCGGGCTTCTGCGATAATTAAACCGGCGATCGGTACCGCGCTTCTCAGATTATGTAATTAAAAACATTTTTAATTACGCCCTGAAAAATAGTAATCGATACAGCACCTGGGATACGAATTGAAATTATTTTTTCAGTTATTGAGATACTGAAAACAGAATATGCTATGCCTATTTTGTTTGATTTTATTAAATATATCTGTCAATAAAGTTGGGGTGAAAGTGTAAATACATATATGTAAATATATACATAATTATGATTTCCATTTATTTTTCACAGGAGTAGGCAGTGTTAAAAGATGTTTACTAGCTACGCTTCTTCCCGTATGGTACATTGTATAGAATAAATATTAAAACAACAAACCAAGATGGCTATTGTTAATAGTCTAAATCTATTTGGCCTTCGATACCTTGTACATGAAATCGTATCACAAATATATGATATAACGTAACACCACGCCTGTAATCCCCGAAGAGACAGGCACAGGAGTGTATTAGTACACTCCACGTTTCATCAGCTACGTTTAAGTCCCATAGAATAGATGGTGGTGGTGAGCGCGTATAAGCGCGTAAAAGCGTGTGCTTGGTCAACATGGTAGATTACTTAATATCTTAAGTTTTCTCGGTCTGAGATAAGGCCAGTATCGACCAATCGAACGATAAAAGAGTACATTGTTTTTATTAGATTACATCAAATAATAATTATTCATTTGTGTCTGTTAGTATTGTCAGTACATATGTATCTAAATCATATATGTAGATTTGATACGTTTAAATGATGTAAAATTTTAACAGTTTTAAAGAAACATAAATAATGTAAATTTTTTCATATAATTTCATACCTAATATGCTTTTATTATCAAATTATTTTATATCTGCTTTATTCGTATAACATTATTATCATTTACGTCGCGGCGAAAAATTCTGGAGAGAAAATCGTTTACTTACTTAAATTATCCCTCATCACAAAAAGGTTGAGAGTTACTAACATAGAGCGACTTATAGACATTACAGTATAAGATAGCTACCAAATAATTTCTTAGGTAATCATTGGATACAAGCAATGAATAGCAAGTGCTGGCTACTGGTGTCGAACTCGACACGAAACTAGAGAGTCCAGTGTCACCCGACACTGCACTAAAAGCGGCCGCCCGAATGTCGTCCGCCAAGCGTATTCCGTTACGCCACTACCCTTTAGACTAAGTTATTGGACAATACTGACGGTATTACATCGAGTAAATTATTATTATACCCTTCGCCAGTTCCCTTACCAATAGACAGAGGGTATCAAATAACGAGTTTGAATTGCTTCTTCTAAATTTATCACACTCTCTACATACAAGCGCACAGGTTTCGGTGAGTTCTTACTTCCCCACCAACTTTTACGTGACATATTTGGTTAATATTGATGAGTGTTGGTGTCTGTACCTGCAACTATTTTTTTTATGATAGCCTAAACGTTTAAAGTTCAGCTTCTCACCCTGAGAGGACCTAGGTTCTTTTAAAAAAAACTCGACCCAAATTGAGAAAACCGGTCACTGATGAGCTAGGAAAGGAATTCGAATGTAAATCGAATTTAAATAACGAACGTTGCACGTTAGCGCCATCTTCACTACGACATTATTATCGTTTAAATAAAAATGAATATTGTTTCAATTGTAGGTAATATTATAATGCAAATAGATGTGAAACTTGAGTCTTACGATACTCGATACTCCGTTAAAAGCCAGTTTAAATGTCGTCCAAGCGTACAGTGCAGCTGGGTAGATCTAAGCAGTATTAATAGTTACTATGAATACGAGTACAACTATTGGTGAACTCATAACTCATAAAAAATCATTAAATGTTTAATAAACTTACTTGTTACTTTTATTCTCACTTAATTTGTTTACAATACTGTTTTTATTTAATTAAAATCTGCCCTGAGGGTAAGTACAATTCTCTGTTAATTTATTGCTTGGACCGTGTCAAGTTATCCGTTAGAAAATAACAATAATATCGACTTACATAGGCATTTTTTACACCACAACACGGAGCAAATACGATTATGACAAAAATAGCTATCCCGGATGGGGATCGGGCTCACGCCCTCTGACTCCGCAATCTGGTTCACTAATCACTGGACCAATAGACAAGACGATAAAACGTTAACAACGAAATTGGGTATCATATTATTATAGTAAGGTATATACATAAATGACATTAAAATTTATTAACGCTTAAGTACCACAGCACACATTATAATTTTGTATTTCGTCTAGTCTAACGTAGGCATCGTTTTACTACTTGAAAAAAATAGAAGTAACTTGAGAATCGAACGTCACCTGACACCGGGTTAAAAGTCTAAAATCGACCGGCCGAAATGTCGCCGGCCAGCTATATCGCATTACCCAACTAAAGGGTATTGGATGAATCATAAAATTAAACAGTTTTTTTCTCAAGACAACGCATCACATTCTATCGTTTCTTGTAAGGGATTTTTTAAATGAGCGCAACAATATGGGTATAACTTCTTTTTTCTAGTGTCTTTATTGATTTTTATACAAGAACCTTAGGGCTCATTTACACTGGGTATACTGCCAAATTTTCCGCTTTTGGTTGTTGGCGTGCCGAAAATGGGACTGATTGGAGATTCTCTCAAAAAAGGCGTAACAGTGGTCATAACGATCAACTTCATCAGTAGACAGATGATTAATTGCTTACATGAACCAATTTAACGCCTTAGACGGGCAAGTGGATTTTTTAAAGTGTATATTGTGTGCTAAAGCGGTCCCTGCGAAATCTGTCTCTCTCTGCAAAATGCAACATCTGAATATGATTGTGTCTGACTTCGTCCATTTCTGAGACGATCCAACACTGATCCAGTCTTAAGATAAGCAATCTATTTTAATTGAATTTCTAACAAGAAATAGTAGAGTTTTATGACACACTAATATTGTACAAACGTTAAGAAACACTATTATTATTACATTAGCGTCACACTGTAAAAACTTGTTTTATCAAACTTGTTTCTTGAAATTCTACAAAAATATCTATTATATAGCAATATCATACCTAAAGATCCTCGCAGGGGTCCCCTCCCACGATTCGCTAGTTATGTTATAGGTACCTACGTCTCGCTTTGAAATAAGCGAGAGCCTGCTACCGGGTACAAATCTAGACTTCAAACTACTATTAGAAACTTTAAATGAGAAAAACTCAAGAATCTTACGCTCGACCCGGGGATGATTCCCGGGGCCTTTCGATCAGCAGTCAGGTTGCCAACCACTAGACCAAGGAGGCAGTCACAATTAAAATATTTAGCAACATTGAATATATTGTACTTAGAAAAAGCAAAACGCGTTCTTAGAAAATTACAAGTTGCGGATATTTGATTTTTAAAACGTTCTTTCAGAGTGTAACTGTAAACATAACATTTCGAGAATTAACGGCGGCCCGCCGGATCGAATGTCCGTGTAACCGGAGAGCCGCTTGTTTTTTTAACAACACACGATATTCGTAAATATAATAAAGGAACATTTACGGCCAATGTTTATTTTACGTCCCATGATTTATGAATGTTTTTTTAGGTTCATGAAAAATAACATTTTATCACCAGTATCTTCGTTGTTGTGTCCTTGATGCCATATTGTGTGAGAATTGTATATAACTGTAATGGAAGAAATGAATAACGGAGTCCGTTTCGTTTGTAAAGTACCTATTACATACTTGCAACACAGAAACGTTCCAATACACGAATACAAAGTTTTGGCAAAACGATCAACTATTCCCAGCCCAACAATCCTTTTGATGCCTCTTTCCAGTCTTAAGTAGATACCTACTCGTAACAGTTGCATCTTTAGAAAGAAGCCCTGCTATAATTATGAGGCTTATATTAATTGACAAGTTCCGTCTTCATATAAAGCTGAAACTAATGCGTATAAATAATATTAAAGATCATGGTAAAATGTCGGTTTGATATATTTTATGTAAGCCAAAAATGTAGGCAATCAGAATTTGGCCACCAGCTGTAATGTCAGTAACAAATATGAGGAGAAACTTGAGCAAGACACTATTAACCATATCGGGTTTAGAGAAGAATAGAGCGGTAAACAATCCTAAGACTAACACACAGAAATCTAGACTCTGAGCTAGATTTATCAGCTCCTGTCTCTATACATCGTACAATTATGAGGCTGTGCGGTTTTGAACCTTATGCCTCTGGAATAAAATCTATATAGACAGTATAGCTAAGATGGCGGACACCTGATACCTGATACGCTCACGCAAGCCTCCTGTGCCTGCGAGGTGGTGTTTATTCACCCCCTTTTGATAGATTAAACTGAGGTATAGAAGTGAAATGTGGTATAGTTGGTAATTATTTAATCTATAATAGAATGCTATGAAAAGGAAATATAAGTCAAAGTAAATGTTTGTTAAAATTGTGTGTGTCTATATTTTTCTTGAGTCAATATCGAGGGTCATACTTAAATTCTTCCGACAATTATCTGAATATTTATTAGACTAGTAACATAATATACGCCCTAGTGCTAGACACGGATATCTGCAGTAACTGCAGGTGCTTGGAGCGTACTCTACCACGCTACTCCAGCGTGCATTGCAGATTCATAAGCTTTACTTTATTATTACTTTGACTGGCAAATATGGAATATTACTTTACAAAATGTTTGACTTGGGTAGAAGTGAACAATATTAGAAGTGAACTATTAGTGTAAGCCACTACAGTGCAGAGACAGAGACATGGGTGCAACACCTGAACCATAAAATGTGTATATGGACTGACACTGATAACACTTTTAACGATGATAATGTTATTTATTTTTTACCAACGATATGTGAACCATAATCGAAACACATTAAAAATTCCAATTAGTTATGTTATTTTAATTTTTTTTACTTATTTACAAAAATTAGAATCATATTATATCCGTGAAATTAAAAAAATAGAAGCTCCACGTCATGTCTATTGTTTATCGAGTCTGTGACACAAGATGTGCAGAGGCATCACGCCGGTGTCGGTTACGACCGGCTATCGGGTGACGCTGCATCACACCGCGCTCTTTGTCACTGCCTCGCGTTAAATATCGTTTTGTTCGAACCTACTATGGTCAATGATGCATAACTGCTGATACCTTTAATTAAGGTATTAACACTTGCAATTAAATTATTATAACATCTATGGTACATTACAGACGTTAGAAAAAAGTGTGGACTATTATAATATATTGTTACTGGTTGGTAACATTACTGACATTTACGTATCGTAAAATATGAATAGATTTTATATTTTTCAAATTCGCCTTTAACTGGACGATGACATTTCTCCTCCTTATTAAGTCTATTCGATAATAATTCCCTAAAAATCAATGTAGCTTTGCCCACAGCAGAACGCAACACTTATTATATCATTTTAAATTAGAGGTAAAGGAAATTATATTGCCATCACATAAAACGTCCCCACATATAATTGCAGTATCATAGATACATTTAAAAACAGATTTTGAAACAAAAAGTAACACACAACTTCAACATAAAAAATGACGTTTTCCTAATTTGTTCATACTGTTGCATTGGATTATTTAAAATAGTAAAATATCTATGTTCTTAATCTATTCTGCGTTTATAAGTAGGTATACAACCTTTGCATTGTAAGCATATTGGTAACTTAAATTCATTATAATTGCTTGTAATCGATCGTAAAAACAGCGAAAACAGGCTACATAATTCTACATATCAATGTTCAATTCATCAAAAATTAAGTATAATAATTATATTACAGATAAACATTTAAAAATAAATCATTAGCGACGTAAGCATTTTTAATCAGGTATCTGGGTCGGCGAGATCGCTGGCTAATGTTTAAAATTAATATACACTATGTGACTCATCATTAAAATGATATAACGAGTATTATAATTAAGCAATGAAATAAATTTCTCGTTCTAATTACGGTTGTCGGAAATATTTTCTTTTGGTACAGTATAACATTTTTACGTTACATTTTTATGTTATCTCATCTATACACTTCAAACTTATTGACATGCTTTATATATGTCTAATTTATTTTATAGAATAATATGACGAGTAAGAAATTCGAGTATTCGAATCAAAAATATTCCTGGTCTTGAAATTTTGGGAAACATTGCAGAATACAGCCTTGAATGAACTGATCAATTTAAATATCGAATAGATAAGGTCAATGATTCATTTTGAAATGATACAAGACATTCGTGCTGTAGAATTAAAAAAAAAACAAATCGTTTCATATTTAGAACATTTTCGAATTAAATTAAACGTTCTAGAGCTTAATGTGGTGTAATAGAAAATCATTATTATTGGGGTATATTTGTTACATAATTGTCTTCTATAATTTTTATATTAAATTTAGTAACTAATCCAGAGAGTGTTTTAAAAAAGTGATGAACTCTACCTAATGCAGCTATGCGTGAACTATATATTGCGCCTGACCTTGGCCCAATAATTTGCGCGGGCGCATGCCAGTAGGGTTACTACGGACAGTGTGTAAAAATATTAGCCTTTTTTAATTACACATAAATTATCTAGAAAAGGGTTAGCATTTTGTGTTAATTCAATTTAGTGAAGTACAAAGTCAGTTCGGACTCGTTTTCTAGTTACACATTTAATAATAGATAATAAGTTTCATATTTAATCGCCATATATATCTATTTATAGTTCGTTATTGTAGAAAGCGCTCGTGATTCTACAGCGATTCCAGATTTCAAGCGATCTGCAAAAGTAAGCGCTCCTAACTACTCAACACTAATGTATAGATGGCTACTAGATGTTAATGGCGAATTTTCACAAGCATTTCTATTCTCTGAAGGTTATGAAAACAGCTGATGCTGGTTGTTATCGTCAAGTATCAATAGTTAAACTTCTTCGGAAGGGTTCAGGGCGGTTTTAAAATATTCCTCAGACAGTTTGATAACTAAGACGTATATTTGTCAATCCATATGGGCACAACAGTGCTCTGCCTCTGCATTGTGAAGTACTCTCCAGGATCGTGCGATTGCGGCAGAAACACGTGTCCGGTAGTGGACATAATGAGATTTACAGCAGGTATCCTTTTAAGGAATATTAAATGTTTAAAATATCCATTGGAAAACACTTCTGGGAATTTCAGGATTACTTGCATTAAAATATAATAATTATTTTTTATCATAATTGATGTCTACAAAAAGCAAATCTAAAAGTGACTACTTTAAAGGGTTCTTGTTAAGTCAGTAAAAAGTGACCCTGTGTAGCAGTTATTTCATGAGGAATAAAAAAATGTGACAGCCCTACGTGAATGCAGTTGCAATGTCGCTGACGTGCGGCATCGCAGCACGCGGAAAGCGTTCTATTTGAGGCCAATGTTGCGATGCCCCATTAATTTTACGACCCAAGTTGCCCGTCGGATTTATGAGATCGTAATTTAATGTCTTCATATCAGTTACGTTGATCTGGCGTTTCATTGATCTCATCTCGAGAAGAGCTAATATAGAAGACATAAAGATCTCTCGTTTAGCATTCGTGTAAGTATGGTACTCTTTCTGTATCGGGTAGAAGTGCTCAATTTCTTGGAGTACATTTGGTGTTGTGCCCTCACCGCTCTCAACTTGTCAATACCTGTACAAATTAAATACAATAATATTTAATTTTCCACTATCTATCACGTTGCTACCTCCGATGATGATGTGCTACAAAGTCCTAATAGTCACATGTATTGTCGTAATTGCTTTAAGTACTATTCAAATCAGATCATAAAAGGACCAGAACACAGGCATTGTTGCAGTACGAGTGCCATAGATGCCTTCGTAGATAAACATTGCACGGTTACCTCCCCTCAAGCAAGAATCATCTTTTAGTATGTTGATTTCTATTTGATGTTTCTGATAATGATGATGGCTGATAATTGTAATGCTGTTTTATAGGGTTTAATGAAAATGGGCCGCAGTTTCTATGACATATAAATACGAGTGATTGAAGGAAAAGATGATTGCGAAATTTATGTCATATACAATTCAGGTCAAAACAACGTTCAGTGACGTCCGACCACTACGACACCCATACTTGACCAATGTGGAAAGCTATGGCCTTATACCTTAGTATCACCAAGTACCAGTAACCCTCTAACGTTCATCAATAAAAACAGTGATGACGATGTTGATGAAAGAGTAAAAGCAGTTAACGTCACACCGCCGTGGCACGATCGTGTACACAAGTCATGCATACAACAGTATTTTCAGTACAAATATACCGTTTAACGACTCCCACGTCCTTTTACTGACGACAGTGTAACCTCCATATGAAATGAAGGCTGACATAATGTGGACGATATAATAATCCGATCTTGAGATTGTTATACAATTTTATACAATATTTTGGTGTCAGAACTTTATTTGGTACTTTTACGAGTTTATTCACAGTCAAAGCAACTCGTAGCAGGAAATCCGGTAATGGAATATTTGGATATTTTCCCGCCTTTCACTTTTAAAGATTGTCTTTGAAATGCCAGTAATTTTTGAAGCACCTTATATTTAACAATTGTTGTCAGTTTAAATCAATTTTGTTTTCGTTTATTACATGAGTAAATAGCAATATTCTATCAATCGCTCACTAGCGATCTCACTACAATTCTCTAAGAAAGTCTTATTAGAAAGCAGGCTTAGTTGGTCAACGTTATAGCTAGTTTTAGCCTTCTCAATCCAAGAAGAGATTCGTGTTGTACCGTCATGTTGTGATGATCATGTTGATGACAATGGCGACGATGATAATGATGAGGAAAATGACAATAATGACAATGAAGATGATGTGGTATTGAAGATGATGATGATGACGATGACAATGACGATTTATCATGGGTTTAAAATCAACTTCTTAGACTGATGTTGATTCCCCCGCTGTGTTACATTTGCTTGAAATACCAGCTGGTCGACAAACAAAATAAATATATGTAATATAAAACGCTTGGTACTGGAATGTTTTCCATCCACATATACAATACTATAGAAATCAATATCAAACTCAGTGTTTGAAGAAAAATGCATTGAACTAAAATAATTTTATAAAATGCAATTAAGAAGAGAATTAAAAACAAAATGAGTAATAACGTGGCAAAGTTTAAAACTCTTAGTAAAAACTTCAAAATCATATCTTAGGAAAAACTAAACAAAATAAAAGTAGAATGACAATATAATAATGACTGCAAACAGATCTAGACAGTGTCCGGGAGGTCGCTGACATTAGCCGAGTTCCTTAAAAAGGGCCACGGAATAATTCGAAACTAGTCGGACTACCGCAAAAACATACGTCAATTAAGCCAGTACATAATTTGATCGTGTATATAAATATTCAGAAATATGGAGCGAAAAACAACAAAACACCTCAATATTTAATGCAATCTAATTTCAGTATCTTTCTTTTCTATCGCATTCATTAGTCAATAACACCCTGTAGATACGCCCCAGTGTATAATTGCACGGGCGGTGCGTGTAATGCAAATAATGACACATTATACACCCCACTAACGAGGCGCATATTGCTCGTATTACTACGCGTAAGTACATTAATATGCTGTAGGCTCCGTGGTTGCACCCATTGATTTGGGCACGGTGCATACGCATGCATTGATAAACTCCACATTATACCGCGTTCATCCAGCCATTAGAGCCTTCTCTGGTGTAACTTTGACCAGTTGAGTTTGGCTTGGGCTCCTACGATAGAGTTTGAAACCCTTACACCTTAATTCTTAACAATTAAAGCACTTCATGTCTGTCATTCCCTACAAGTGAACCCAGAATAAAAATATGTGTAGGTACAATATTTTGTTTTGCGGCCAAAACTTAATGCAATGCGACCAGTATCCAAATGCAAGCGGCGACTGATGATGTGAATATAATTTAAAACAATCCTGCTCGAAATAAATTCCAGATTTGGCAAATGCGAGCCACCAACGCATGTGTCTCGTTTTGGGGTAACCATACATTCGCATGTTGGATACACCTCGTGAATTTCGGAACACTGTGCCGAAATATTGTCTTTCCTCAACGTACCGTGTAATCATATTTGAATACATTCGGCACGATTTACGGCAACGTTGGCATCACGACATGTGGATTGTTATCGCGAGTAAGAATCGATCAGATCGAGCCATTGTTGTTGTGAATTTGCATTTAGAACGAAAAACTCGCATTGCACTTTCGATTTGCATTGCAATCGCTTGTGGAACACGTTTTTCGGGAACGTAACGATAATACTTTGGTTACTATAACCCAAAATATTCCTGCGTATTAGACAGCCGCGTATTGTTAATTCGCAGAAATATAGGGGATTACAATTATTATAAACACGAATGTAAATCATGCTGTAGGTACTTCAGAGCGAACAGTCATTTTTTTTGTCTCTAGTTAGAAACACATTCCTAGTAATCCCTTTTCAACAGTCTCATTGTCAGAGAACAATTAGGCACTAGACATTTTATGTTGGAAATTATAACAATGTTGTAACTGACTTATTGTGATTCCAGATTAATAGGACGTTAAATGTAAACAAAAAGAATTGTCACTGACCTATTATAGTATAAAAAGCTTGCAGTCTGTTTATGAAAGCTGTCTGTTTATGAAAGTGGTAGGTATGCCACAAAATATATTTGGGCACGGAAATTTGTAGTATATATTTAAAAAAGAACATATTTAACAATAAACCGGATTCATGTACAAGTTGCTTCGTATGGATTCACATTGACAATTTTACGATCCAAGATAGCAGTAACCCACCAGTTTACTATTTACGGCACGATAATAACAGGTTGAGAGATATTATTCAGAAGGCTATCGAATCGTTTCATTCAATTTATTGTTAGCTTATCTACAATCACTTAGAGAAATTACAGGTTTATAAATTTGTACAATCTCTTTGTTCTCGTTCTTTATATAAACGTAGATATTGGCAAACCGCTGCGATACGATATGAGATGAGACGGTAAAAATAAAAGCACATAGGTTTAGCAATTTGGGGCGCTAGAATCGTAACATTATAAATTAAATCGACCTCAAACTTTTGCCTGCGACACCGGCGCGTGTCCCGTGACGTCACGTTCGCGTGGACACCGCCAATGAGGTTATTGACATGTCAAACTATTTCCGCGGCGCCAAAATAAAAGCGCGCGAATCGGCGGGGGCGGCCGCCATATTAATTTATTAATGCTACAAACGCAACAAGATTACGCTACATTAACATACGTACGAGTGTGATAATCAGATGAAAACAATAAATTGAAGCGTCGGCTTGCGGCCTGGGACGGTCTCGTGTTACGTTTTGAGCAAAGGAACGTCTAAAATTACCCGCACGCTGACACGTAACATACTACCAATCGGTACACACTCACACAGCGGCGGCGCCTATATCTATTATCAAAACATCCAGCGACTCTGGTTACAGCGATCCGAGCGCGCTTCGGATATCACGTTACACACTTTAATGGCTGGAAAAGGCCTCGAAAACGTGATATTACACGCGTTTTATTGTATATCGCAAAATGTAATTAATATTGTAATCGTATACCCACCTAATAATAATTTATTCGGCGTTACCCCGCGAGTAGAGCCTTTGTTGAGAGACCCTCGCTAGTAATCTTGTACCTAAGCATATCAAATTTTAAAAATACGACACCACATCTCCTGTTACGAGACGAGATGAAACAGGCCGCTTGCCAACATAACGCTGTAACACGATGATGGGCTTCCTACGGAAATTCCCGTCAATGTCGCTGAAATTTGTTATAATTAAAATAAAAAATAATTAACTATAATCGTGATTGATTTACCTTTATTTCTTCTTCGTTCTCTTTCTTCACCTGCGCTCGTGGCGGTGAAGTGCCATTGCTGGGTGTTTTGCTGCCCATATTTGTTATACAGTACTTAATATACACGATAGTCACATAAAAACTAATAGGTAGTAGTCCTCTAAAAGTTTTTCATTGCACGACGTAAGTTAGGCGTTCGCGTAAACATTTGAGCGGCGCGTAAGCTGTAACTCTCATTGACACATGCAGAACGCGCGGCGATCGCGGCGCAACTGTTTTCATTTCTCTGTTTCTCCTCGCTACGAGCACTGAAAGCGAACGAGGCAGCGATGAAAAAGCTCTAAGCTCCCTTTTCCCGCGCTCACTCATTGTATTTGATGGGCGGAGCTTGTAATACATTCATATTTTCAAAGAAACAATGTTACATTATTATAATCAATTTGTAGTTTAAATGTTGCTTTATTTAATATCTCTATTTATAACTGAGTAAATAATACTATCTAAATACTATTTATATTCTTATATATGTAATATGTATATTCTTACACATGCGAGCGGTGACAATGATTATATTCGTACCATCATGATGCAAGTATGATTACCATTTTTATTATTTTAAGAGATTATTATTATTATACTATTAGTGAATAATTAACCGTTCTAGATTCTATATCAGTGACAGCGCTACTGGTTAGTAGATAGTTCGATTGGAAATATTAAACTATAATTTTTTTAATGTTATACTCGTTTACAAGCATCGTGCTGCATTTTTATATCGAACAAAAATATGGGCGCATCGTGTTAAGGCATATCATTTTTTAAAAGATGAGCAATACTAATTTTACTAATGATACCTAGGAATTGATTCATGTAACAATTATGTAATAACAAAACAAATAAGGTCAGATATGTACCTACTCGTGTTGTCAAAGTATTGCGTGTAAAGCGAATTTGTTCGACGGTAATAATAGATATCGTAATCATGTCATTACGAAATCTTCTAAAAATCTAATTAATTTCTTTAAAATATACTTACTTGATATTTAAAATAAGTGAAGTATTTTCAATGCGTTGTTTTCTTTCTATTAATTGTTTTTACTACGGCAATAATGATATAATTAAATATCTTTGAACACAAACTGTCGTTAGTTCCCAAACTAGACAGACCTATCATGGCTAACCTGATAACTTATAAACATAAATATCTAAATACATATATTTATTATTTTCTACAGCCAGACACACACGAAGATGTCACACTCATGTCACAAATAATTGTCTTTGCTAGAAATCAAACCCACAATCGCCGATATAACAAATTCCTTAACCGCTGGACCGACACCACTATAAAATGCACTAAAAAATGATCGTTGTAAAGAACGTTGTAATAGATTGAATATTTTGAAGTAAACTGTTGAAATATATTTCTAATTATTAATTTGGATGTTTCACATAAATATCACCTTTTTTACTGTAGCGGCGCGCTAGCTACGCGATCTCCCCTTTTCCTCCACATTACCATCAACGTTTTTACCGACCCGCAGTGGTACTCGAGTGTGTTCTCAGAATAAGAAGGGTTATTCTTCCCGTAGGTATTATGCGAATTTGATCCTTGAAGAATATTATTGGATTAATAACCAATGAAGTCAGATACTGGCTGATAGGGAAATTAAAAATATCCCTAAAATAATTAGGAATATCCGAAAAAAGAGATAAATGTAGCAGAAGCACATCAGGTCTGTAACGATAGAAATCTTCGGCAGTCGGTGCTTTCTACATACATAACACTAACGATTTCATGTGCCTATTATACTTTTTTTTCACCCGGATCAGAGACAACTACGCAACTGCCGGATACATGGGGTATACTTCAACATGCCGCCCCACTACGAGTTAACTTCAGTAGGTTATAAGAGATATGTAAAAATACAACTTTATTCATTTGTTTTTGTATATTGTAAATGGAACTCCTTGAACACCTTCCGATTTTGATAGAAGAGCCTTAATCAGCTATAGACTATAAAAGTATCGATTTTAAAGTCAATGTAGCCTCCTACTCCGAGGGTCTAGGAATTAAATCCTGTCTCTGGAAATACAGTTTAATTTTGAAGTGCACTTTTAAAACTATGCTTTTTAATAGGATGATTCATCAGTGACTAATATAGAATAGGCCAGATACTGAATACTATCCATACCTACATATTAACTTAAACCCATAGTAAGGAACCTTAAAAAAACAGTCCCACAAATCCAGACCCTAAAGCCACCATTAGTTTACTAGAAAATATAAAGGCTATGATTGATGAGTTTTATCTCAGTTTTTTTAGCTCGCCGTTCTTACTCGTTGGTAACGATCACTCGATCACTGTAATACTGCGGGTTTGTGAGTCGACGAGCCAGGGGCACAGCTCATCAAAGATGTTTGAAATTTAGCGCAGCTCACATATAAATGCGCGCGTTGGTCACGAGATGGCGTGCCGAGTTGCCAATTTTGGCGGGAGATGAGCGGATATCAAAATGGAGCACTCTTCTGAGCACTTCATTTTTATCACTAAATCGAAAGTACGCAGAAGTGTTGCTAAAACGAAGTATAAAACGCAACTGTATAGCTCGTCTGTTTATCACAAACGACAAGTCACAAATAAAATAATAGCGATCTATACCATGAGTTTATATCTCGATCGTCGTCACACTATTTATAAAAGTAAATTACCTGCATTGATTTGTTTGTATATTTATAGTACCTACATTAAATAAAATTTGCACACTCATACACTAAACTCCGTATGTACTAGATAACAAACTCGATGTGAAAAACATTGTTCCACTTGTATTTACCAGATATCCTCAATAACACAATTTTAGACATATCATAATAAAATATGTGCTTGTTCTGGCTAATGATTTAACAACACCAGAAAAATAAACGCACTGTCTTTTAAAACCCGAAATGAATTATTAATATCATACCTTTGAAAAAAGCGTTTATAACGGAAACTACAGTAATTCAGCCTATGTCACGTGTTCTTTTACCACAGCAATAAAAAGCAATAAACCCTTTTACTAATATGAAATAATATTAATTTTTTAATCACTAAGAAATTTAAGTTACAAGTTTCACTCATGCTTAATATACCTTGTTAAACGTATGAATCCAGCGCGCACATCAGGTGTGTTTTGCCTGTTATAAGTCTTAAAATCTTATCGTAAATTTATAATTAATCATGGTTTATATTTGCTAAATCACTTTGAACTCGTAGACATGTGTCCGTACATCAAATTTAGATATACATATGTATGTACGTTAGCGTAAATTTTGAGAAGAAATAAGTGTCCAACAGTGAAACAATAAAAAGAGTTGTAGAATTTTGTGATCGAACCAATCATACATTGCTTGCACATTCTACGAGTATTTCTGCAAATTTTCGTTCCACTAACATTTACATAAAACCGATATGTATAAATGCAGGTTTGCTCTCTACTACCACACCAATAAATATACGAATAGTTAAAAGTGACAAATACAATGAATTGAATACGAATTGTTAATTGATAGAAACATTAGATTACTTTGGCGTCAATTAAAATACACACTTTAAAAATAAACGCTAACCTACTTTTGACAGTAAACAGGTGATTGTCAAATTTGTAAAGTGATAACTGTCATGC
>DWME01003439.1:0-18320 GCA_018244795.1 Parelbella ahira ahira | reverse complement strand
TATGCGCAAAGTGGCTGGCAGTGGTTGGATGCGAAGAGCTGAAGATCGAGCTCAGTGGCGTGCCATTGGAGAGGCCTAAGCCCAGCAGTGGACGGGAGTAAGCTGATAATGATGATGACGAATATTTATGTATGTACGAGTATATGCATGAAAAACTTTCATAACTAAAATGACATACATTTAGTGACTCTCCTAAAATGTGCAATATTTTTTTTTTACCTTAAACGATTAAACAGATAACGATTAAATACCTAAATATTATCAGTGTAAATTTGTCATGTAAAAGGATTTATTACATCTCTTTGACGATCTGAACTATTTATTTCTGAAACAAAAACAACACCCTATCTTTTGGATCAATTAGTCACGATCGCTCTGAAGAATTTCATAGATTACAGTGTACATAGCCCTGAAAGCTACAGACTTATAATTGCTTGCAAATGAGTTTGATGGCACTTTTAATGGCATCCTGTCTCCACACAACATGTTTCAGTCTGGGCTTTCAATAAAAAACTCATTAACAGTACCGCAGCGCGCTCGCGTCTAATGTGCCGGGTCTTTTAATGTATCTCACTTCTCAAATTTGATTTACATTTATGTAGTTAGTATTTCTAAATCTATGTAATATTTATGTTATTTAGTTTTGCATACAGTTTTCTTGCTTCAGTGGAATCGTGGATTGCTAAGCAAAATTAGAAGCAGGTACAGTGCACTCAGATACCGTCGTGTGCATTGCTCGAATACTTGTATAATATATCGTAAATATGTTTCGTGATGGTGTTCAAAACAATCATTACAATATGTACATACATGAGATTTAATTGGAACACTTTTCGTTTAATGGCTACTGGTTAGAGCAGAAACTTCGGTAACTGGACTGGCACGTGCGCTCTCGCAAAAACGCTTTTTGATTCTAATGGGTTTGTGTGCAAAATGAATGTTTTTATAGGTTGAATTAAATGCTCGTGGGATTTTTATTTTCTTGTATATTTCATGGACAATATTAGATTATTGTATTATTTGTTGTACATTATCTGTGTTCATATACCTATACCTATTGACTAGGTTAAGAATGTCTATATCCTGAAATATAAAATTTTTATCATACATGTGTTTAGAAATTTGTTCGTAGTAAACAATTCGTTGGAGTAGACCGGTGATTATGATCATCATCATGACGATGAAACAATTCCATTATTAATACTAATTCAAAGAGCAGACTTAAAAAGATTGTAATTAAAAGTGGAAAGAAAAAACATTACGGTGATGTAAAAATCCAAGTCTAGGTACACATCCATTTCAATATTACGTTGCCCTGCTATAAACTGAAACCCAAGCAGTTCGATTTTGCTATAAATGTTTGATTTGTTATTTTGTTAGGTTTTCTCGTAGATTGCATCTTTCTCTTTGACTTTGTGTCACAAAGAAGTAGCGAGTTGGCATCCATTAATATTCAGGCTGAAATATTACGATGAAAATTCTTCTAAAGATTAAACGCTGGTTTATTTATACCGAACATTGGTATTTCATTCCGTTTCTCAATATTTTATACGTTTTATACAAAGTTTGTTTCGTATTGACTACTGTTACAAAGTGCAAAAGGAAATCTTGATTGCAAATTTAAGTAATAAATGATATATTAAAATTTAACGCGTTAATGGTAGTTGTCATTGAGCTATGGAAACTTGAGGACTGTTATTGTGATAAAAAATGCTTATAAATAGGATTCTCCATAATGAAAATGTTCGGATAAGGGTTTTAAGTTAATAAGTGCTGGAACGAAACTGAAACACGCTTTTCTGATGGCCATAACAATAAATATAAGGACAGTGAAAAACAACGCAGTAAAATTGTTTACCGTAGACACTTAAAAGAGTTGCCTTCGAAAGCAGGATGCTGGCGACCCGACGACTTAATCAATGTTCTACTTAACATGTTTAATGGTTTCGGAGTTTAATCTCTTTTCTTGTGAAAATTTATTGATATTGAGCAGCTATAAGTGAATCAACTGTTCTTAAAAGTAGTGATAGCCTAGTGGTTTAGAATTCAGCTCCTATATCCGGGAGTTCTGGAATAAAAACACTGGCGCGCATCTCTTTCCTTACCGAATTATGTTTGTTTTTAATATTATATACTCTTCGCTGTGCCAGCGAGGAAAAACATTGTGAGGAAATTTGCACGGTTTAGACTTCACTAAAACGTTTGAAGACTATTTTGAATCCGAGCAAAAAATCCTGTGTCCAAAGTGGAACGATAAAAATGTTGATATTGATGAAAACATTCTTCATTATGCAGATATTTAGTTTTGTATATTTTTATTTAAAATCCCAGCTCTCCCTTACTTTAGTTCAGATTTCAAAAATAAACGTCAAATAGTTGGTGATTGGATTATGAAAATTACAGGGGAACTCTTGGAATGTTGTAACTTGTTAAAATTTGAAGTTATTCTATGATAACTATTCGAAATAGCTGTAAAATTGTTTGTGGAGGATCTACTTCGGTTTTGATGAGTGTCATTATGAATTCGTTAGAGTACGTGACTAGCGAGCGAAACTTTCTGGTAAAATATACAGGATAAAACGAAGGAAGGAAGATCTGTTCTTTGTGTTGGTTCAACAGAAGTAAAGGAGGTATTACAAAAGAATTTAAAATTGTCGTGCCTTCGAGGATGTCGTTGTATTTCTTTAGTCAATTTAAGTTACTATCCGTTTATTTATGACCTCGCTTTGACCAATACAAGTGATGTTATATCTGTGGGGTATTCGCGTACACAACAGTTTTACTTGTATTAATTTTAGGTGCATTTATTTATATTTATTTAAGTCTTCAGCATCTACGTTATCAGTCTGAATAAGTCCACTGCTAGACTTAGCCCTCCCCTGAGGGGATTTTGCCCATAATTCCGACGCTGGCCATGCATATTGAGGAATTAGAGGATCACTAACAATCGAGAGCACCAATTTCACACCGTATACACTGCTGCACTGTACTAACTTTTCACTTGTAAATCAGTCCTATTCAAAGATGACCCACATACTTTTGAAGACTGAAATTCTCATTTTGCAAAATATTGTTATATATTACACAAATTGTTCTAATGACTGTTGTTTCACGTTAAAAATAATGTATGTGAAATGGTGGTAGCACTGCACTTGATCGAAACATACCTTCCATTTGTGTAGTATATTCAATAAACAACTGTGGTAATTATAACAGTACAATTTATTGTACATCATGAAGGAAACAGATAAGTCAATCAAGTATAGGACACTACAATCGCCGGTCTTAACGCTAATCAGCGATTTCTTTCAGACAAACGTCTCTTTACGAGTTCGAGAAAATTGAATAGGCTTAGGATGCACATAAAACATTATTATGAATAACAAAAATGAAATAAAAAAGAATAACGTACTTAATAAATATATAAAAAGAGCAATACCACAGTACAAAGAGAAAGAAGGAGAGTAAAAAATACATTGTAGCGTACAGTAAGGATAAAAGAGGAAGGAGACAAGTCAAAGATAAAGACAATCGGCCTTGCTTGATTTTTAAACGTAAACAAAAATTTAGCTTCGCTGATACACTTGGCAAGGGAATTCCAGAGGATGGCAGCAATGGTAAAGGATATTTTATATTATGAAATTGAATGCGGAGGAATGTAACATAAAAGAATTTCAGAGAAGCGAAGGGTTCGGGCCTAAGTAGAATGAACAAAATTTAAGCGTCTCCTTAAATAAGAAGGAGAGTTAGGATTGAATGACACTCAGTAGCGAAGACATAAATGATGAGCGAAACAACGCAGTTGGTCTGGGAGCCACTTGGGTGATCTAGAGTCTTCATCATATTAACATACATATTATAATTCTACAGTTAGGCATAAAACTGGGTAATAGTGAATTCTTTGCACGAATTTATAATATGTTATCTCAAAGTATTATTTTCCCTGATAGCAATTTCTAAACGGTCCCTAGGGTGTGCCCGTGAAGGTTTGATAATGTCTGCGACCTGACTAGACTTTGTTGCTCTAATGGTTGATGTTAAATGTTTAATACGACTTTGAATACTTCTTACGCGATTATGTAATATTTCTGTCGTTAGAATCTCTAGAGATTTGAAAATTTGAAGACGGTTGTCTTGTGCGAAGTTACTAAGAATGCATATTCTATATATTTTTTTTACTTTTGCTTCTAAATATCACGTTATTTATTCTTTTGAAAATTTCCTTCAGTAACTCTGGAATTCATCTTATAAGTATATTAAAATCTTAATATTATTACATTGCCACGTCAAGTCTCTTAGAGTGAAGGCAGAGTGTATAGTGTCAAATGTCTCTAAGCTTCCAGACTTGACGTGTTTCTTCTACGTTACGTACTCTTCGTTTATATTTGAATTAAATTTACAGAATAATACTATTCTAACATAGTATATTTTATATATCACTGAAACCATAGCGTATAAAATTATTTTACCAAACATCTACCTTCCGCATACCGTATAAATCACAAGCTAAAGTTAGATTATAATTGGAGTGTTAGAATCGGGTATTTAGTAAGGCCCACGTTCTACGGTTGAGTTATTTTAGGTTCGGGATACTCATCTACCGTTCTGAATTCTTGTAATTTCAACACGTTCAATAGCAGTTGGTAGCTTCTATTAATTATTTTGTGGGCATTAATTTAGTATCTATATATTTTTCATATGTAATCATTTTCTACATTCAAATTGTTATATTAAAAGAATGTTATTGTATGTTAAAAAATGTTTATTGAAAGGAATACAGCAACTATATCTTGAAGTAGATAATCGAAAAGTACTTTTGAATTCGCGTATTCTGTGGCTTGTATGTGGAATGGTAAATTAATGTTCTTACTAATGAACTTATTGATTAGGGACTTATGAAATTTTCTCGGCATTGTGGTTACTAGTTAGATTAATGTCAAACAACTCTGCAAATGTAGGTAAAGACTTGTTGAATTGATTTTCAATGAAACTATGTTATATAAACTAATAGGAAAATCCGTGGGCTGTTGTAAACACGTGTCCCAAATGAAATTGCGACGATCAGATATATCATATTTCAATCAAAAACACTATAAAAAAAGAATTGGTAATCTTCATCGGCGATAACATCGCCGCTGCCGAATGGACTGATATTTATTTACCTTTATTTCGTATAATTGACAATTTGGAACACGATATTTATTTTTCATCAAATGAAATCATACATATTTCATATATAGGTAGCTACAGTAATTAATGAACATTGTGTGGCTATCTGGAGAATCCAGGCTAATTTGTTTTTAAATATTTATTTACTTATCCTTTCTTGTTGTTAAAGAACGGCTGATTGAATATCAAACAATATTTTCTTCAACCAGGTCACCCAAGTGAAGATGAAAATTTGGGGTAGGCACCACGTTTTGTTAATTTTCAAAATATTATATATATACTAATTCTTTTATAATTTTTGTATGTATCAATAAACATATAATCAAAATAAGTAAGCAAATCAAAATAAACATATAATCAAATCAATCATATACATACAACGTATTATATTTACATATATTTTATAAAGCGGTGGAACGTTTATGGGCAATATATTCGTATAGATATAAAGTATTAACGACTATACTCTATTGTTGGTTGTGTCCACAGTTGGAAGGTAAATGATCCATTTTATTTTGCGAAAAATCTGCCTATATATCACGCGGTATCTGCTTGAAATATGCCCGCTATAAATATTTAAACGTATTCCGAAAAGAACATTAATTGATTATCATCGGCAATATTTCAATGTAATAAATGAACGCGGCTATAATTATATATGATCCAGTACTTACGTGTTACGTTTATCACACAAAAATTGGTGATTTGTTTTGTGTACCTAAACTTCTTTAGAACATTTAACGAATTTTAATATAATATGTTGCATTTCTAAGCAATTTTATATTTTTCACGTTTGAAGAAGAAATTGTTCAAGAAATTTTCAAACTATCAAGGAAAAGATAAATGTATAGCTTGAGATCGAGAGTATGCACACACATGCAAACTGATACTCAAAAATTCATCCGCTACACGTGGTTAAAGTGTGACCATTAGAGCTTCTCTAAATGTGATCATTCAAGCTTACGTAACTTCGTCGACTTCAAAAAGGCCAGAGTCGCTGTCTTATCCACTGACTCATCATATTATAAACGCCATAAACTATAGACCGAGAAGTTGTTTTATCATAAACATTGATACGAAGGTTAACCCCGTATTCCAGGGTGGCCTACCCCTTCGGAGAAATACAAGGGTGATATTACGTAATGTTACTAATAAGTCTATAATTTTTAACATCGCACTATTTCCTATGTTTGTAAGGGATTAGAATTAATATTATCTATCTGGTAATAAATTACTAATAAATAATAATAATGACTAAGATAAGCATTCAGTAGCTTATAATGATTTGACAATATCAGAGCCCGCGCCTTTGATTGGCTCTATAATACTCTGTACTTACTCTAACACTACTTTACGGACGCGAAAGCTGGGTATGTAAGAAAGATGATGAAAGTAGAATAAACGCGTTAAAAGATTATTACATTTGAAAGGATATGAAACATTACATACATTTATAATACATAATATGTACAAAATAATGTAGGATTTTTTTAATTAAACGCTTTAGCGTTTCTTAATAAAATACGATGGATATATGAGCACAAGTAATACCTACTTTAAGAGGCAAGTCCTCAAACAGGAAGCAGTCGCTAGAGCTCCGGATGTCGGTACAGGATAGGTATATACGTAACATCCTTTTCCGGTGTAGGTACATGTCGTTATTACTCCTCCGCTTATCTCTGTACCCTATATTTACTTTGACCGCAAGGGTGTTTTGATAGTAAATAAATTACCGTATGAGAGATAGCTTTGATAAATTATTTAGGAGCTGCGGTAACTTGGTTAGTGTCATATTATATTGGTACGTATATCGTGTGATATGAAGTTATATGATTACTTTACCTTCATTCTTTATTAAATGGAGCCTATGCTAGTTTTGTTAAATGTCTAACAATACATACAAAACAATTGCAACTCTGTCACAAAATATTATAGACACAAAAATTCTAATTTGTAATTCGGGTAAGGCGTGTGTTCTTTTAATTCTATTATTATTATTATTATACCATCACGTCATGTGGCTTGCGCAGAGGCAGGTAGCATGCAGGAGCAAGTACGTGGGTAGAGACTACCTAGTGTCGAATATCTCTATTCAATTCTAATCACTCTTCATACACGCCTCGTTGGCCGAATGGTTGCAAGCGCGTCTATTGATCGAGAGGTTCTAGGTTTGATTTCCGGATCGGGTATTGATGGGCTTTTCTAATTTATATTACTATTGGTAGCTCGGAGTCTGGATATGTACGGTGTATGACGTTCATTGAAGTAGATCTGTGTCTAACTGAAATAGGTTGATGATGATATTGATTGTGATGATGTATAGCATTAACCTTACCCTTTATTCCGTGTTAGGATGCACGTGTAACATCACAGGTGAATCCTGTGATTGTATTGTATTCCTGTGCCTACTTCTCCCGGAAAATACGGCAAAATTTTTTTAAAACTAACATCTCATAATTTTATAGGCAATGTGTAAATATTTCTGATTTTACGATTAATTTCAGTTAATTGCACATGCTGTTAGTACGTTGCTCTCTAAAACAAGAGGATAGTGGAGTTCGTTGGTCATTTATATATATTAGGTATATTGTCTCGACTTCAACACGACAACCCACCTACCCAATTAAGAACACGACAAGTGACTCGAGGCGATGTTGTTATGTACTTTTTTGAGTAACATTGGGAAATTATTTACACTATTATTTACATATTGACTGCCTCGTTGGTAGAGTGGTTGCAAGCGCGACTGCCGACCGGGAGGCCCTTGGTTCATATCTCGGGTCGGGTACTGTTGGAATTTTCTAATTTAGAATTTCTAATCACTACAACTAACTAAGTCACAGCAACTCAGAGTTTGGAAATGTGCCCGGTGTATGGCAATAGGCTCACCACCTATTCAATGGGACGTAAACGTAACTGGTGAAACGTAGGAGTGTACTACACTCTTCCGCCTACCCCTTCGGGGATAACAGCGGTGACGTTATGTTTTTTTTACACAATTTAGGAAGATAAGTATCATATCAGAATGATAGTCTACATAAGATAAGTACAATGCTACTCCTGGGGATTAAGTTGCAAGTGTTCATGTTTTAGCGTATCAGCTTATCAAATCCTTCACAAACGGAAGTCAGCACTTCTATTGAGCTGAAATAAATATGTACTTATATCATATATGTATTATTTATCGTCAAATCATTAGTCACGTGCTATTAAATTCTACGGAAGGACAAACAAAAAACTTTTTTAATTTTCGTAACTGTGAGTGTTATGTTTTGTTTGACCGCGAAGTGACCTTCTATATTGCGAAGTGAAAAGCAATGAGTTAATGTTCGATAACGTGTTCGTATTGTAAAGGTCATCTTTGTATTTACAGTAAACGCTCCATTGATATGTAAATAATGTATTATTACGGCTTGATTAAATGTATGATACTTACAGTTAATTTTAAGCTGTATTGTAATAATTTATTGGCGCGCAAACCTTGACATACGCTTAATTAGAAGATAGGTTTTGTTATGAAGAAGGTAACAAGTGCATACAACCATTTTGTAGTTAATTGACAATATTTTTACTTAGTAACACCAACTTTATAAAATCCATATATACATAATTATATTGAAATATTCATACTCTTACCTACATATCTCAATTGTATTACCTAACTTATGTTTCTAGTTAGGTACGCTATAAGTAAAGTATATTTTAGTCCTTTAACGTGAAATACTGGTTTAATGTTTTCATAAACATTTCAAGGAAAATACACTCAAGTATCGAAGCTTAGAAACCTCCCAAGAAAATACGGAACATTTTAAGCATCTTTCATGTCAGGCCATCTGTCCGCCTACCTGTCGCAGACGATTATGTCACAAATTATTATTACAAGTAGGAGCTTCAACTTACAGTACCCATGTACAAAATTATGTAAATTATACATATAAGAAATATGTATATGTTGCGATAGTTGTGAACGATTGTATTTTGCACGGGTTACTTTTCGAAGCTAAGGTAAATACATTTATAGCAAGTACGTAAATATTATAATGTTTATATATTATATGTGATTTGAATATTGCGTAAGAAAACTTAAAAATAATAATTTACTTTAAATATAAATTTCTTTATTGAAAAGAAAAGAAATAATTGGAACATGAAAATGCTAAGCTTCACAGAATCAAAAGATAAAAATTTTCCAAAATTCGTCTATGGTTTTCATCCATTATTAAAATCTTATAACGCGCGTTCCCGTTTGATGAGCGGGGCACAAAGACATCCAAATTATTTACGCGCCAAAACATAATGAACGAAATGGCGAATTCAGAATCTCATGCTTTCTTGTACAAATGCTGTTGAAATTAGTTTTTTATTATTATATACATAAAATATAACTTTTAATAACTTGTGTTTTAGATAATAATTAAACTATAATCACATATTCATTTATTCATTCATTAAATATTTTATTTAATTTTATCTTATAATACAATATTCTAGTAATTATACATATTATGTGTATATTATTAAATAGGCAATTACCTTTTTTATAATACATTTTGAGGTAGTCTTATATACGTATGTGTATCTATGTAAAATAATAAATAGTACTACGTTTTTCCACGAGGGGGGCATTTCAGTCTGCACCTAATGGAATTTGTTTTCAATAAGGAAATGGTGTAGTGGAACGTTTTTAATTACTTAAAGGCAATTGCATCGTGTATCTTACAACGAATAAAACATTAAGCTCGCGCGGGAGAAGCTCGCTGTTTCTATTTATTTGCTCTTAACACGAGTTGAGATACTTCGTTTCACACTATCTTTTTGTTTTAAAATCTCGCTATTCTTTACGCGTAAATTGGCTCCATGCAGTTTGCCGCATTACAGAGATAGTCGCTCAAAATACCATTAATAAAATACGACTACTTACCCGCATTACCCAAAATATCGTTTAGTACGCAAATTCTTTGATTAGATTATAAGTAAGTATTTTTGATATTATCTTTATATCTAAATTCATTGTTAAATCAGTATCTATATTATATCTGTAATATAATAATATATCTATCTATATTATTATATTACAGATACATATATTATTATATCTGTAATATCTAACAGTAATATCTGTAATATATGTATATCTCCGAATGCGAACGAAAGAAGGTACCGGTGGCACATAATGTCCATGCGGACTCTAGGATCTCTAGGACTACCAAATAGAACGTCGAAGCCAACGACCCACACCTTAAGGTCATCAGCAGTGTAATAAAGGTAATGACTTTGCCAAGTTAAGCCTAGTGTCGGCCAGTATCAGCGAAAACAACTTAGGGAATATTAAACCGTTCTCTACGCCATACGTACCTACATGTGTATGTATGGATGTAGGTATATCCTTTAAGTCTAATAGTTTCAATAAAATATTTATACGTTCTTGGTTGTAAGTTCTCGGGTTTTTAACTTGTAAAACCTTTGGAATTTTCTAGAATAATATTCCATCTTAAAGCAGTTTCGTTTATACAGCGAAATTATATTAAAGTTGAATGAGAATCAACAGAGTTATTGAAATGTGTGTTTATGAATGGAAGTCTTGGCATTCCAACTTGGCGTTTCAGAAAACATTCAATATTTATTTTGTTAGTAAATGAGAAACACAGATCGAAACCATCAACTTCTTAATATTTTACGTTTTAATAACATTACATTTGTTTTAACAAGAACTATGAACTAAAGGTTTGCCTTTATTTGGCTCAGTTTACCTACTTAATGTGTAAGAACTCGGTTTATTTTTTAATTTTTAGAGCTTTCGCCAATGTAATGTTTAGATATAATAAGGTAATCGATGCAACGCGAGTTCCAATCGATTCGTTTGCTGTTAGAAACAGATATCGAGTATTCGATAATGTTAGCACCCTGAAATAATGGTAAGATATTATCGTGACAAATACCTTTTTATATCTTTTTAATGTAATTGTAAGAAAAACGCAAATTCTTTCACATTGTTTATGATAATACAATAATAATAATGTAAAAGTATATTTTCGAAAAATATTTTTTAACCTACCATAACTTTTAATTTAACCTACCGCAATTTTTTAACTTACCATGTCCCATGAAAACGTCGTTCGATTCTGATGCAGTGTGCGGCAGTCGCCAGTTTTCCAAATGAAACGCAATGTACATTAAAATATAATAACATTGGCTTCAAATTATCGAAGTTATTAAAAAAAACGTAAGAAAATGTCTGTTGAATACCGTGGAACGGCTCGAGCGACTAACTTCAAAATCTAATCAGATCAAGTCTGAACTCTTCGAAGCGCCGTGAATTTCCATCGGTTGATTCATTCTGAAGATACTAATGAGACCATCTGATTGAAATACTAGAGGCAATACAGCTTCAGCCTCCAGGGGTAAGGATGGGTTTTCTACCAGCATCAAATAGGGTAATATCATTTATACTAATTGCATTTATAATTACTATACTAACAAGCTGTTACCAATGAACCATATCAAAAAATCAGAGCTGTTTCCAATTCGTACTAACCAAAACTTATTATTATTAGCACCTAGTAATAACCAAACTAATTGTCACAAACAGACCATGATTTAGTCGTTTAAAATTCATACTGTGTGGGTCTGAGGCTCAAATTCTGATAGTCATAGAATTATTTATTTATATTACAATTTTGTACACAGACAAAAGAACAATAGCAAAAATCGTACAAAAGAAATTACGTACAACGCCGCTGTTTATCCCTTAAAGAGATTTCTTCCAGCAGTTTTCTTATAAATTTTAAAATGAAGTGAGACTTGGAGTAACGTTAAGAACGAATTCGAAAGATATTAACACAGTTTAAAGAACTTGTAGGTACATCATGATACTTTCTAAGATGCGCGCAGTCCCCTAACCTACACTTGGGCAACGTGGAAGACCATGCTCTAACCTTTCGTTTCTTTGAACAGACCTGTGTTCAACAGTGAAACGGTAAAGGTGATAATATCAGGATTATATTTTTTTACTTACACTGTATATGTTATGATTTTATTACTTGACGTATTTACTATACCTATACCCGCTTAATATAATTTTATTATTGTACTCTTTTGTTTGATAGATTATATTGAAGGAATAAAACGTAACATCACGCCTGTAATCCATGAAGGGGTAGGCAGAGTAGTGTAATCCCACGTTTCACCACTTACGTTTAGGTCCCATGGAATAGTTGGTGAGCCTATTGCCATACACCGGGCACTGATCCAGACTCCAAGTCACTACTAGAGATTCTAAATTAGAAAAATCCAATAGCGCTCGACCCGGGATTTGAACCCAGGACCTTCCGATCAGCAGTCGATTGAAGGAATAATAATTTAATATTTGCTTACGTTTCTCGCGGCACTCCTTCATTTATACGTAGAAATCTTTTTAAGTATATTCGTTATTGCTATATCTCTTGTGATAATGATAAGCTGTGTAAGCCTTATCTATAAATGAATGATATTTACTATCAGATCAAGCGTCGACCTGAGACAATTAATATGATAGCCCCATTTTTGTGAGATACCAAATTATTTAAAATCATTTTATTACATGACAAGTCTGTCTAACAGCTATCGAGACATTATTATTGTACATACGTCGGTGCATTCATTCATCAGCGATATAATCCAGATTTGGACATATGCCTCCTCTTAAACACAGGATGGAGTGGAGCTGCGCTAATTAGGGTACGTCTATGTCTAACTATGGATATATATGAACTATAAATGAAGACCGTTATGTTAAACACTTGACCATTTCAGTGGAATATAAACCGTTCTTTTGTACCGATACATAATTATAGTAAAACGAATATTTTCCACGCAAATGGAATTCAAAATCAAATAAACTATTATTTGCATCCTAAGTCCAAGTACATTGGCTTAGTCTTGTAAATGGCAAAACGCTAGAACCCGCTAAGTGGAACATCGATTAAGTCGCGGCTGCCGATGTCGTGCTTCCGAAGCCAACTCTTAAGCGCTTAAACACTTTGCCCAAACTTTGCTGCGTTAGCTGAATCTTGCTGACTCAGTGCAGTCACTACGAATATAATTACTAAGTGACTAACCGCCTTCCGGTTTCACTGTTCTCAAATTTTTATGTTGTCTGCATAAAACTCTATTTGTTTTTGTGCTGACATTGAAAATCATTCAGTATTTAAATTTTAATGACTTAGATTTTAATAGTTCACTTCTTAAATACGTTTAACTATTTCGTGAATTTATTTAATACGTAACGTTATTGTCTATCTGGGTTGTTTATGTTAATATCTTTTGTTTATCAATGGTTAAGAAGTTGACAATAAATATATTTTTGGAACGTCGAAAATCAATGTAGTTACTTCTATAGACATGGGCTTTTTAATATAATTCTTCATATCTTTTTAGGTATTTAAAATATTATCCATTTAGAATCTAGATGTTAGATGAAGTGTGGAATTTTGTAAAGTTATTGCAGTATTTTATAACTAAAAGGTCTAAGTAAAATTGTAACAACTGCAACTTAGCACCTTCAAGCGCCTTGAGAACATGTTGAATCAAAGTACATACTTCTAGAAGACGCTTTTGTTTTATAAGTTACGTAATGTTTCTTAAAGTTCTTGTACCCTTGATACCAGTTAAGGATCAAAGCTATTTTCAAATATAGGAGGTACCTATAGTTAACATTCTGATACAATTCGCCCAGGTTCGAAATATTGAAGGGGATTAAAAGAACGTATCAAGCTGGGTCGGGAATATTGGAGAGGATCAAAGGAACGCAACAAGCTGGGTCGGGAATATTGAAGGGGATTAAAGGATTTTTTGTTGTGTGTTTTTCTTTGTAGATGATACTAATAAGTGCAGCTAGAAAGGTATAAAGACTTACGATCTCCTGAACAGTGCCGTGTCAATTAGAAAGTAGTAGATTTACTCGATAGGTTATGTTGACTTTCAATATATTATTTTGAATAATTTACCCTTAAGGGTATCACATAGGTATTAAAGTTGACTTGAATGTGTTTACATACGACGTGAAACTGTAAACACGCTACATACATATGTTAATATGAACGGATACAACACTACAGCGACACCGGCTCCGTTTCCGTCGACCCAAACTGCTTCCGACGTCAGTTTCCTGTCTATATTATACTGAGGTTTGTGTTTGTAGTCAATTATACTCGGGCGGTTTTACATTTAGTCTCAAACTGTGTGATTACTGGGTACAAATCCTAGCGCGCAATACAACCTAAAATTTTTTTTATGCGTTTCGAGTTTGCGAGAAGCAAAACATTATAGAGCTTACCATGATGTTCTTTAAGGCATGTGTAGCCTTCCAACCCGTAGTTATCCACCATGGCAGACTAAGGCCCCAACTTTAATTGATATGAATGAAAACACGTGGCGGTTACTCAAACACTACTGACTTTGACTGACGTTTTAAGTTTCCTTACTATTACAAATACAATTACATATGAAAAATTAAATATGGACCTATAACGTCGAAATCGGTTAATAAAGTGAGAATAAATCTGATCCAATCCGACGGCTTTTCTACAGAGCTTTTTAACGCGATTTGGTTTTATTTTAAAAACGTAAAAATCCTTTCTGAAGTATAAAATTCTTCACAAAGCGAACAAAGCAGTCAGTCGGGCTGTCGGGTCGCCGGCTGGAAGATAACATCTAACCTGCACTTTCTGAAGGGGCGTCATAATTAGAATAGTCGAGAGATTAGAATGTACTTACACATTTATGTGTCCTTTCAAACATAACAAAGTTATATATATTTAAGTGTTGTATGTAATTTATGGGGGCTTATGGGAATTAAGACGAAAATCTTTCAGGAGAGGCCTATATCCAGCAGTGGACTAATACGGGCTAAATGATGATGGCATCATTTACATTAATAAGATAACATATAATTTATAAACATCTGTAAGTAAACAAAAGCTTTTTATGCTTTCCAAAGTGTATAACTATTTTAAATGTATCGTTATGGTCATCGATATCAGTCTATCTCGGTCCACTGCTCGATATAGGCCTCCCCCAATGAGCGCCATCGCGCCTTGTCTTCCGCTTCTCGCATCCAGCATCTGCCTGCAGCCTTTCGTAGATAGTCATTAAAAATGTATACATGTACCTTGGACCCATCTTGGAATAGGTGATCAGCCTATTGTCACACACCGGGAATAAATCCAGACTCGGAGCTACTACTGGACATTTTAAATATGGCATGTGAACTTAACAAAACTTAACTTAATAAAACTTACTTAATATTCACATCTAACCGATTCTATTCAATTATACTCGTATAAACTTTGATACCTTACCTTTCAAGATAAATAAGATTTTTCTTAAGATCCTTAGAGAGCTTGTGAAATTCACGACACATCGCTCGCTCCGACGCGACCTCTTGTGGGCTCCGGACATATTTTTTTTATTGAAAATTATTAATTCATATCTTTATTTCAATCACAGTTGCGGACAGTACTTAGTGTAGAAGTAAGTTAGATCGTTAATAGTGATATAGTAGATATGTACCAAAATGTAGCATAATAATAATACATACTTTAGAGTCCCTTAAACTTTAAAAATCTAACAATTCATACTGCCTTGTCTGCTATAATCACCCTTTACGAACCATATATGTATGTACGTACATAAAGATATCTAGAAGTATGAATGTACACACATACATAAGATCGCAGTCAGCATCGCGTTTGAAAAGATACGATAAACAGGGTCATGTTATTTCTATCTTATCTTTATACAGATGATATTAATAATTTAGATATACAAAGTTAAATCGCCTGATTCTGGTTCCATTTCGTTATCTCTCCCGAAACTAGTTTATACGACTGTATTTTGTTTCTTATTTTTCATAGCATTCCTACATTTTATATTATAAATTTTATGTTATAATTAATTAAAATAATTTACAATTAAGCGTTACACGAATATATGTTTTGTTTGTTATTTTTCCAACATTGCATTCCTATGTTTAAAGGTAACATATGAAAATCCTTAAATGATTTGGAGTTAAGCATTAAACTGGAACGTTATTAACCAAAATAACTAAAGCTGTAGTTATTTACTGTAATAACTTACCATGTTTACCGGAATTAGACATTTAGAGTAAAATTCGTTGCATTCCCAAGTTCAAAATTATGTTAATTATATTATGATAATACTAAACAGCAGACGTCAGTTAGGTACTAGTTAGACTTCCGTTTACATACCACTTACTGTTATATTCATTTTTGTAAAGTTTGTCCATTCTAATTTATTTATTCATTGGATTATTAAAATCAAATAGAGCATCTACGTAAATATTACGTCATTGTAAGATATTAGATTATGTACTGTTTTTACAATTACGGGTACCCACATCTTGCTTTATGTTGTTCCTCATTCATGAACACCATCAACGACTCATGTATCATTCCATTAAAGGACATGAATCTTTTCCACAGAATGGGAGGGATTAAAGGCTATATCTGCCAAGCTGATCAAGTGCGGGTTAGATGACTTAACACATATTAAAGAATTACGAGGAGATATTTATGGTGTGCAGATTTTTTAGTAGCGATTCAGAGTTTAGCTTTGGTCCCCTTTGCATGGCAAAACGTGACCTTTTCCATAGTGGGATGTAAACGTAACTGTTAAAAGGTTGAAGCGTATTACACTCGTCTGCCTACCTCTTTGGGGATGACAGGAGTGATGTTATGTTTTTTAAAACGTTTATGTGTTATAAGTTGTTTAAAACACATTAACGTACAGAATCATAACTCGTACGTATGTACAAAATTTCCAATCTATTACTGATATTACTAGGCGATTATAGATAACCTTTACCATTCAGAACAACTTTAATACTTCTTAAATGTGTATACATACTGACACTAACAACGACATACAACACAACCCTAGTAACTGTACACACTATTGGTTGTTTGAATAAATAATTTTCACTTTATAATATATGGTAAGTCTTGTTTAAATTAAGAGTGCCCATATCATCCACTGCATCAATAGTTAATTACATTTCAAAATGATTAATCCTAGTACTCATTTTCAGATTCTCAGATTTTGGGGGCTTAATAAAAATTAAAAGCCAGTTCAGGCCGTTAAAACATGGTAACAAGTGTAGTGTTTACACTCTCTTTTTTGTTTCTCTCTTCGGTCTGTTTTGCTGGAGATATTGACGTATTGGAAGCTGGAAACGAAGACAAATGTCGGAGCCTCCATTCATGTTCTTCGTGCTTGGAGAAAATTGTCTGCACATGGTGCGTCACTAAAAGCCGGTGCACTCAACAAGCATGCGGGAACGACAACGTCATCTATCCCAAAAGCATCAAGGCTCTCATGTCTGGACCTGGGTTTTGCCCCCGTGTTGTGGAGAAAGAGACTAGTATTTACCAAAGCGGACGCAAGGAGGGTTTCGTTGTGAAAATAACGCAAATATACCTGTACATGGCGTTCACACCGTGGAAGTGCAAAGTGACCTTAAATGATAAGGAGACGATAGTGAATGCGGTTTTGTTGGCAGACGAGGTGTACTGTCAGGCGGTGGAGCTGAAGAACGACTCAGAGAACCCTTACGTGGGCGGCAGCGTCGCTGTGTTGTGGAATTACGACAAATCTTTCGATGGATCGCTTCCCTTCAAAGTGTGCCGAGCCGACTTGGATCCCAGTTGTAGCGCTTATCCGGGCTAAAATGAAAATGGACGGAAATACGGTTTAACTTTGTAACTTATTGTTGGAATTACAAGTATTAGTCGTGATTGAATTGGTTTGATTTTTGTGCTATTCATTTAAATGTGAAAGTTTGATAACCGTGACTAGATAATCGCTGATAATATTTAGTATAATGATTTCTCCAACTCGCATTATTTCAGTATGTTCAACAACTTCTTAACACTGACGGACATTTAATTTTAGGGAGTTTTGTATCAACAATGATATAATATTTATTCACTAATGACAAGTCTCGTCATTAGAATAACAAAAAGTAAATTATTGTTGAGATTTAAGTATATATCTATTTTTAATTAATTATGGTAGTAAACTGTGCAAGCTCTTGAAATGGCTTCTTTCGGAAAAGTACACATACATACATATGTATATCCTTCACACGCCATATA
>DWME01003438.1:0-18323 GCA_018244795.1 Parelbella ahira ahira | reverse complement strand
CTTGGGAATGTTCTACTCTCCTCTGCCTACCCTTTCAGGGCTTACAGGCGTGATGTTACGTTTTTATGAATGTTATTGACACTAATGATACCTACTTAAATAATTGTTATAGTGAAGAATAGTACGAGTACAATATATTAATTAATTATTGTAAAAAAGCAAATACTTTTGTCTTGCTTGTTATTCCAATCTCTGTGTTTATTTCACATAATTATTTAATTGTAAGACATGCTGATGCTCAAAGATGCATGCGTGGCATAGATAACCATGATTTTCTGTCACGCTGTTCGCTTACTTTTGTATAATGTAATAAATAATTATAGTAGGTATAAATATTGTTGTGTAAACAACCCTTTGGCCAGATACAGTATTGTGTACTAACAGTTTCATAATATTACGATTGCTATGTGGTTACATAGTTTCTATCACCACAGATAAGATAAGATCGACCTATTGTTTATAATTATATATCATTAATAAATGCATTAAGCATGAAAGAGTTCGCAAAAATCACATAAATAAGTGTTTAGTGCTATCTTTGTTTGAAAGTAGGTAATCAATTTAATTCGATGATCATGATGAATCGATGTATGTATGTAACTAGCAATATAAGAACCCGTGCGTGATAACTTATCTTTGTTCTATACATGTACATAGTCCATCTTTTGCAAATTTACAATAATTGAAATACAGGTGTACCATTGTTAACAATTTCTCAGTCTATTAAGATCTGATAATAATTTTTTTTTCACTGTACAAATACACCGCTGTCACGTCATGATACAGGTCTCAAGTTATCGCGCATGGGTTATGCGGACTACATTTATCGTATCACGTATAATGAAAATCCTCCAAAAGTCCTTAAGACCGTATTCAATTTTGTTATTTGTATTAATTAGTATGTTTCGGTAAAGGTATTCCAGAACTTCCAGAGCTTGTATGACTAAATAAAGCTATCTTCCTCCCATATTTATTGCTTTATTAGTAACCATAAGTTGTCTGTGACATATCGTTATTCAGTGATAACACCGCCTTTTGTGCGACACATACTAGCAATATTGTATGATATCTGTTTGATGCGCATTAAAAACATTATTTTTGTGGCCATTATTATTATTCAAAACTGTGTTTGTAAGGAACTTCGTAAAATTAAACCGCCTAATCAAATACAACTTAAAGATACTGACACATTAAAAGCGCCATCTGAACTTACTTCAACTGAACTTTTTTCAAAACATAATAATTAATAATACCTCGCTGTCCATGTGCAGATTAGTAGACTTTACAGGTCTTAGAGAATATTATGGAGAACTCCAAGATGTGCGGGTTTCCTTATTATGTCGGCTAAATCTAAACTCATATAACAAGAATAATGTTTTTTTCCTTACCTATAACTATGGCGATAACGGTGACAATCAGGAAGTAAAAATTAACTACTCTCCGGAACTGTTCCATCAGATTCTTCGGGATGAACATTAACAAGGTGTACTTGGAGGTTTTAATCTTGTTGTGCTTCTTTTTGCATTTCTCGTCGACCACGCCCACCTCGATCTGCCGCGTCTCTGTTGCCGCCGAGACCTTGTTTGACTGAAAAGAATTTTTAACAATAATTTCTGAATGCAAATGTTGGTGGTCGCAGGTGCCGCGGGAGATCAAGGCTCACCTATCTTGTACAAATTGGTCCGATACTGGCTGACGAGGAAATCAGAAGTCTCAGAAACAGGCGGACGCATATAAAAAGACGAATGTAGAGAAGAAGTGATAAATGTTGGAGAAGAACATCAGGTACACAAAGACAGACATTTGGCACTCGTTACCCACTGCCTAACCCGCGAGGGATCTGACGTGATAATATAATAATGTGTGCTGCTAAGAGTATATTATGAAAGATGAGAAAAAACATGAGCGCTGTGCATGTGGGCCGCCGTTAATGCATGACTTCCCAGCAATTTCACATGCGTAGCGTAATTCGTTGAGGTAAGTCAATTATTGCTTTTATCAATAACTTCAGTTTAATTTTTGTGTGGAATAAATCGAAATGTGCAAATAATCAACCTATAATTTATTTCTCAAGTAAAAAATTACATATTGTTACATATAGATGATTATTATGCACCGGCAAATGCACGTATGAATGTTTTTGACCTATGCCGTCCTTCTTCATGGACTCCCGCCGATCGCAACGGCCTCGTGGACCTCGTATAGATCCGAAACTAGTCAGGCCACCGAAAAACATACTTGTTTTAAGACGGTACACGTATGTATATGTGAATGTAGATTGTACATAATTATATGTCACATGATTGTATACTCATGTCACATAGGTACACTCACGAGACATTTATTAGTAAAAAAGTGTTACATATAGATACACACATAAAGTCCTAATCAAGAGCTTATATTGTGACTGTAACGTACTATTATTGCATATTAAAATACATATAACATTCTGATACCGTGGGAGAGCTTGCCAATGGCAATAGGTATAGGATTTCAATGGCTTACATTACGTATTTTAATTTATATAAAACAATCGATAAATTCTAGGTCAAATGTGCTACTTGCAAATAGACATATATTTTCATTTTAGCAATTGTGGAACATACCTATCCAGTTCTAAATACTACGCCGGATATTTATATTAACAATCAAAAGACTTGTTTTAAGATCCTAAAAATCCCTAAAAGACATGTACGTGTCATTCTGATGGATATAGAAGAGGCAAAAGAAGAAGTCGTAGTCGATGGAAAACTTCATGAAAATCTAACTTCTATGGGAACAAACCGGGATGTACCTACTGAATAAACGAATACAATGCATGTGATTTTTGAAAAGCTCGGTTATAAGACGGAAAATACAGGGATGCAAGTAACATAATGAAAATCTGTAATTTTGTATAAACAGTTTGTTGAACGTTTTTGTTATGTAATAATTATATATATATTTTTTTAATTATAAACATGTGCCAAAGAATTTTAAATAACTATGATGTTTTTTAGAAAACTACTTACTTATTAAGTAGAACATGAAAGAAAAATATTAAAAATATAGTTATAAATACTTGTATTTTTTGTTATTGTTATGTATTTACCTATATCAGGTGCCTTACGAGGTAGGCAGAGGGCAGCGAGTGCCAAAAATATCTTGTTTGCCTTATACATACTTACTCACCGGCGTACTATTCCAACGTTCATCACTTTCTTCACACACGCACGCCAGTTGATGACTCCCTCACTCGTATATCATTAACATCAAAAATTCACTTTTCTAATTACCCACCACGGCATGAAGGTTACAGCGCTACGAACATCATTGTATTATAAAGGATACGACCAAAATACGGATTTTAAGTTTAGCGCCCATATTTTTTATTATAGGTATTTTTTTTATATCTATTAAAAGGCAAGGCAAACAAGAAGGCGGTCCACGTGAAGATAAGTGGTTACCCTCGCCTATGGACATTTGCAGCATTAAAGGCTACCAATGTGTTGCCTGCCTTGAAGGAACATATATGTATACATAATCATAAAAAACATCATATTTCCCCGTAGAGGAAGGCAGAGGAGTGGCAGATACCGGCCACTAATGCAGATTCCCTGCTACTACTAGGAATTTCCAGTTAGAAAACCAAACAGTATCCGACCTGGGGATTGAACCCAAGTCCTCTGAATCAGCAGCCGTGCCCGCATCTATTCGACCTACGACGCAGCCGTTTTTTACATTCGATCAGTATAGCAAAATTGGACACTTTACAAACGTTATAATGCTTTTGTGTTTTTAAGGAATAGCTATGAAAGGTAGGAATGATATATAAATGATTAATCTTGTAAATAAAACAGAAGGTTCGAAATTTAAAAACATTTTCTGAGGGAGTGCTACAATTTAAAAAAAAATCATACATCAAAAGAAATTTACGGGACGATTTCGGAATGTGGGGTATTCACTAATAATAGTTATTGGCACATACCGAGCATAGTATTAGGGTAATAGTTGATACCCGCGGCTTCGTCCGAGTTGTTCATTACATATATTAACAATATAAGTATTTGATGTACCTACAGGAAAGAAAATAAAACGGATCGAATGCAAAAATATACCTACCTCGCTATAAATCTTAATAAATCCCGAAAAAAAATATTTTTTTTGTACTTTAATTACTTTACAATAAATTAAGATATCGTAATTATTTTTTAAATACATTTATGGACCAACTGCTGAGAAGTGTAGTTGAAAATCTTGATTCTAAATCTATCCAGTAGTTTTTGTATGATGAGCGTACAACGGCAGAGCTCTGTTCTATTTATATAGATAATAAATAAGTACACTGTGTATATTATACCTACACAATAATATTATAAGTATATTGTCGTTAGCTACTATATCATCGATACGTTTTCTTATCGGTTTATGATCCAAAATCGAGTGCTAAATATATCTATCTATAGTTCCGTCAACATACATGTTCAAAATATAAACATATATGTTTTAAGATATCTAATAATTAATATAATCACTGTTTTAAAAATATTTTGATTTTTTGTTAAATCTTTTTACCAGTTTAATTCCGTTTTATTTCGAAATTTGATATAAAAAGGCTGATAGCAGACGGTGACCACATAAATCTGCAATCCAATACATTATGGATACGAGTGAGGCTCGAGCCGATGTTGATTAAATTAGACCTTCAGATTCATTTTGCGCCAACCCTAAATCAATCGAAACAGTTTACAAGACTGTGTCATTGCTAAATAAATAACAGCTTAGAAGTACGTCAGCCCTAAATAAGTTTGAACAATTTAAAAAGAGAACACCCACAGTCCTATCTTTAGGATGGAAACAACTAAAACGTTCTCTTTTACTGAGTGACGCTTGACGTTATACCTACACATAATATTTTCATAAACGGGTAATATCTTGTACATAAAACTCATAAGTGTATAGCACATCGTTAGCTTTAATTAACGACCAAAACGAATGTCATGTCATTAGAGGGATATACTGCCACAAAATATTTACATAACGGATTTTAATTCTACATTAATAATATGACGAATGTCCTAATCTACTGGACTCACGCAATTGTTTAAATAAAGTTTGTATTGAATTCTTTAAAGAATACATTGTCGTATTGTTGTCCGTCTTGAGCCGATAAACAGACCATTTTATCACTGAACAAATAGGGATTAGTCAAAAAGCACGAATCATTGTCTGCTATGAACGTTATACTATCTACAACCCAACCCATATACTTATATATGTATGTATATCATATAACATTGAAGGAAAATGTATTAAACAACAGTTTTGAGTATGTTATATTCTGAGTATGTTAGCGAAAAAAATATGACATAATTATTACTTACCGAAAAAAAGGTATCAGAAAAGTGTACAAGCCAAGAAAAATACGAGAATATTATTAGTCAGTGGGCAAACGGAATTGGGTCGGTTTTACCTGACACAATGTCATAATTCCATGCCGCGGTATTTTTCAGCCTCGTCCTTACTGTCTATGATGAACAAAGACAGATATATCTATCCAAAAGAGGGCCTTCAATAATATGTTTTTACACCTCTTCGTACGAAAGCATCGACATCGAGTGAACCTTTCTCACCTTCTCCGGTTTCAGGAATAGAGCCATTAAGTGTTCTAGTAACTGTTACAAAGTTCTGTTTTACAGTGTGCTGTTGTCTTAGGAATGTAAAGTCTTTTGATGTCATTTGAGCGGCGCGGGCGTAGCGGCTTGGGGAGTTTGCTTGTCAATCTGAGAGGACATTCACGTCTAACAGCGAAACGAAAAAAGGCTTGAGGGCGGCGATGATGATGATGATGAAATAGAAAAGAATTCATTGCCTGTGGAAGATTTCGAAAGGAGAGGAGGTGCTGAAAAATTATTAATACACTTATCCACATGTACAGAATAGTTTTATTTAATGTCGTAGCCACACATTAAGTCTTCTATAGGCGACATGACAGAAGCTTTCGTCTTATTTTTATGCCCCAAAAGTAGGCCTTTGAATTGAATATTGTATTCAATTGTAATACATATATTATAATTAACATGGGGTATACATAGATACCCATATTCATCACCAAATATTTGGTCTGAGTAGGAATCGAATTTACAACTCTTGGCTCCGCAGTCAGGGACACTAATCACTCAATCAATAGACCGGTTAAAAATATTTATTGATAATATTTTAATTATTTGTGGTGGACATGTTACGAAATATGAGGAAAGAGAGCCTTGTCACCAAAATGAGTTGCAACGAAATAATCTAAGTAAAGCAAAAGTAAGTGCTAAATTAAACAAAATAATAAGTAGGTACTCGTTTGCTTAGTATATCATCAAAAAGTTACATTACCCGCATCTGTTAAGTGAAGAGGAATAATTGATTATCTCAAAAGTTCACCGTGCCTGTCATGCTTGTCAGAACTCTGTTCGCGTTTGTGGCTTGTGTGCGACTCGCGCCAATGCTATGATCGTGAGAAGAAGTACACATGCTTGGCAAATGATCACCTTCCACTTTTAATGATGTACGGTATGATTGTCAATGAAAGCAGTCTAACCGATTATGGGTAGCAGAAAACCCGCCACTACTGTACGGGAAACAAAATTCGTAAATACATATTTCATCATTCTGCCAAGGTTGTTAGAAAATGCCATTGGGCATTAAGTCCAAACTTTCTTACAACTTCATAGTAAATGTGTCGCAATAAAAAGTTTAATTATAAGAATATATTACGACTAAAATAGGATCGGTATTTTCTTCAATGTTCTATGTGTTAAATAGTCAGAGCAATCTGATCTTATTGATATGAAAATATGAGCTAACATAAGTACCTAATAAAAACATAACTTGCAGAGAATAGTACCAAATTATAATTAACGAATTCAGCAACCAAAAGTGAAAAGAAATTACTGTTATCCGTGACCAATCATTTTCTAATTGTATTAATTTTTTTCAGGCTAATAATACAGTCACTTAACTACAATAATGGCGGGTGCTGGGATCAAATCCATGGCGCGCACCTCTTTACAAAAGTGCGTTTTAAGTTTAAATATCACTTGCTAACGGTGAAGGAGAACATCGTGATGGAACCTGCACACTTTAGAATTTACAAAAAAAAAATTACTAAGGTGTGTGAAGTCTGCCAACCCGCGGTCGGCTATGACTATGGCCTTAACCCTCTCAATATGAGAGGAGGCCCATATTCCAACAGTGGAATGACAAATGGGTAGATTTAACTTTTTTTTAACTGGCAAGCTCGGTTTTCCCCATTTTTAGGTTTTGGCAAATTCTCGTTAATACAATGTCTTATTTAGAATTTGATAAATTCGCGTAATAAAACGCGTATATTTGAACACACAATGAATAAAAATAAACGTAAAAGTAGGTATGTCCTCAGCGACCGCGCTTTGTTCTCTCGCATCGTAATGTTACATACATATTAGGTGCCATATGCAACGGAGTATCGATTTTAAACTATAGGTGATATGACTATAAACTAAAGTTCTTTTACAACTTGTAACCACCCTGTAGACGGTTAGGCTTTACACGGTTAAATTATACCTCTACATGATGAAATAACCTTCACCTTAATGAAACAGTTGAACATCGACAAATATTACATTTGTGGCACGTTGAGCTTGCGACGCGCACGTGCGTGGACGTGACGCAAAAGTGTCATTTGGTTATAACCGACTCAAACCTCTTCTACTCGGTCCAACTTTTGAGTCAATCGTGGAAGCGCGGATTGTTGAGATGTAACTGGACAAACATCACCAGCATCCGTGTGCATCTGAACGAGCAACATAGATGACATTTGTCAGGATTGCTTCCCTGCTACCAACGGCACTGAACATAGACGTGCGTTTGCTTGTTATCGTGAATTAGATGTAAAATAGCATTATTGAAGGCCTTCAATGAAATAATACAAAACGTATATTACCTTGACCCTCTAGATGAGAATATTTGTATTAGAGAACGGTACACTGAGTAAACCAGATTTTTGAACAAACCATGCGTAATAGATTAATGACCTCAGAGCAGCAATATTTAAGTTATAAATTTTCAAAATTTCTGTTCGCGGAAAGAATTTGTTGCATCTGTTGATTACAAAACGTCGAGTGCGCCGATGACACGAGGAAAAAGACACAAAATTGTCGACAATTTCCGACACTCGCGCGCCCTTCTGTGACGTTAACATTTTGCGGATTCCGTGAACGTGAAAATAATCTCACGTGGGCTCGCCTCGGCGCACGTCCAAAAATTTCTCATTCCTACTTGATCCGCACAGCGTCTCGATAACAATTACCCAAACTTACTTGTAAGATTACGAGCGGTGATCGTGTCACGTTTGGTAAATTTACCACCAAACAGTACCATAGGAAAATTAGTAGATAATTCGCTCTAAAGAGTAAGATAGGGCTACTTGAGGACGTGACTTTCACTTCTTAGATTAATTCGTAAGATATACCTGCAACAATATTGTAAAACTTTTTTAAACTTCTTAGACTTCTACTTTTTAGATATCTGGATTTTTGTCATTATCATCATTCACCTTTTCAAATGACAAAAGGCTGCGTCCGCTTTTTGATGTCAATACGAGTTCTTACACCAATAAATTATATCGGATTTGGAGTTTATCCTCTCGCTAGACATCAAAAATGAATGCTATAATTAACATTACATAGGTCATGTTTGGTATACAAATCTCGTTTACCAACTGAGTATTAAAGTAGACTGAAATTATTGGGATATTACGTTTCATAACCCGTCGGTTAAAAGGGCTCAAGCCGCAGTTTGCAATTTAAATATATGTGTATATTGCGACTACAATAAATATGACAAAATCAGATCTTCATTAAATATTCCTACCGACCTCCCACTGGAAAGTTCGTCCGCTTGAACTTCTTTTATATTTTACTGTTTGTTCGGATTCCGTGAAATTCTCCACGTTTTTTTCACGGCTGTTACTCAAAGCACGTAAACCTAGCTTTGTTTGCTATTCAGTCACAATAAATTGAACACTGATGCTGCGAAGCTATTTTATCTGCTAAAACTTATAAATTTATAAAAAGAGAAAGATACTTTAGGTGTACATATAGAGAATAAAAAGTATTCTTTCTATTTTTTATAAAAAGAAAGAAAGAAAATATGTTTATTTTGCGTGACACGCAGTTACACACAACATAAAAAGAGACACAACAACAAAAATAAAAAAGTATAGTAATAATAAAATATAACAAACGAAGAAAGACATAAAAAAACAATGCAATGTAAAATATACAATAAAATAACTAAAATTAAGAGTGTTATAAAAACTTTGGTGTGTGCTGCAACCGCGTGCACCGCAAAAAGGTACGGACTCAGCTACGGCGCGGACGTGTCACGGCACTGGCTTTCAGTCCGCACCTGCTTGCGAGGTAGTAATAATAATAGTTATTTTCTGATAGTTGCTGCTTCAAGTAATATATTTTCCAACTCCAGGTTCTTCGAGCTAAATTCCAATACTTCGACCCGGTTACCTACGCAGGCGGCGATTGCATTGGCGAAGTTGCACACCGCACTGTCCACTCTACATAACGATTTATTACATACACTACCCTCAAATTTGCGCTGATTTAATTCTATCTTGTAGAATTATAAAAAAGGCATAATAATATTAAAACCTATGTATTAATAAATCCTACCTACATTATTGTTAAATAATAGGTACCTATAAAGGTGGCAATGTCCTCTGACAAAGGGCAAAGCGAGGCGAAGGGGTGGTCCGTCGCAGGGGACACAACTGACACACATAACCGCTAATAATCCTTTTTGATCACGCAAGTATGCAAACAATTTTGGCACGTTACATGGTCTATTCATAAAACTAATGTGTTTGGCTACACACTTTATGTTATGTCGCACTGAGGACGTACCAAAACACTCGCGGTGATAATATACTGTCATATTAAATTTACTATTTGACTTACTGTGGAGCGTCCTCCGATCCATTGGAATACTCGAGTTTTCGCTCGCGTGTTGATGCATACCTTGGAAAAGACCTATATCGAGCAGTGGTATGATTAAAGCTGGTGTCATTATGAAAATGATATGAAATTTTCGTAGTTTGTTAATAGTGAACTCCATATCAAGAGATACTTAAACTAGCAGAGATACACTAAAGTAGTGTACTAGACAATTGCAGATCTACAAAAATACTACAAAAAAGTCCGTGATAGCATGTCTCTATCTCTTGTGGTTAACTCACAATAAGTAGTTTTATGTTCAACATTTGAAATTAAGATTTACGTTATTTCGGCTGCTTTCTTCTGTTCTGTATTAATCGTTATCTCAATAAATGCGTTCGTTAGCTTCGCCATTTAATATAGAACAAAATTGTCTTTTACACTTTATGAATCAAATAAATATGTACTTTAGAACATATTATAAATTTAAAATTATACGCCATCAAAAAATATTACCTACGCGAGCCAGTGTTCTTTCCACGACATGCCGGGCCGCGCGCGCGTCCGCGTCGCCGTTATTTTTTACACAAACGTGGATTCATAAGAAGTGATTATAGAATAAGAAAATTAAAAAAAAATGGTTTAAATTTAAATTAACATATTTACTGTAAACTGCTTTTCCGGACAGGACGACTCGCGACGTCTGCCGCTAGAGAGAATAAAGCAAAACAAATATAAGGGCCAAGCGTTTGAAAAACTAAACCTAATTTTTTAAAGAAATCTATCCAGTAGTTTTTGCGTGACGCACGCATAATGAGACCTTTACCTATTTGTTTGTGCAGAACATGAATACGTATTCGCCTAAAACCACTAACTCTACATGATGTTCAGTCTTCTTGGTGGACAGTTACTTACTATCATTATAATCGAGATAAAGTGGTCTTGTCTTTGTGCGTGTGCGGATGTGTTCCCACAATACCTACAGCACATATTTATAATTTTCATACATTTATAGCGCCTATTATTTTTAGAGTCACTGTACAAAATTTTTTAAATATGATTTTTTTTCTATTATTATTCTATGTATGAAATTGCTTAATAAATAAATAAAACTATTTGGTACTTATTTGAGTGGCATTAACGGGAAATCAAGACAAAACGAAAAGATTTGTTACGCAGGCGGCTGACTGAAGCCGGTCAAGAGCTAAAATAGTAGTAGGTATTCTTGAAATGGGCACAATGTTGATCATTACATAAACACTAGCGATTCATTGTGTAAGTATTTTTACGTAGCCGAAGAGGAGTAAACAAGTCAAACACTTCAGTGACTGCTGGGCGACAACAAGTGCAGAAAAGCTGATGATGGATTGTAAGGAACGGCATGAGCATCAATTAAGTGTTAGATATGTCAGTAAGCGTTGCGAGCTGCGCCTCGCTACATTATGACAGGTGTCAAATTAACCAGTACGCACTTATCTGTCGTGTTAATTGGTTGTCCCCCCGCGCACCTAATTAGTATAAGATATAACATTAAGCGAATGTATGCAGCTACATATATTACCATTTAATAGGTCCAAAAATAAAGGAGATAGATGGGAGGACTCATTACTTGAAAAATGAAAAATTGACTGTCTGATTTCTAATGTGAGCTCGTAGATAAGTAGCAAAACCAAATTTGATTTTAAAAATCCGGTCTCAGATACAAGCATATTAGTTTTATAAATTCCTTTTTCGAAGAGAAGGCAAGCAAATATTTACATAAATGAATCACCTCTTAAACCACATGTACATATTACTATGAGTATTGAAAATTATTAGTTGCACATAATACTTTCGGTGTGATAGGGCACATATATAACCACAAATGGAACACCAGGTATAATCCTCACACCGAAGTATATGTAATACGTACTCATATTTTCATAACGGTGTTGAATCGTCACCGTCGCAAATCAATTACGACGCTTATCAGCTCTTATCACTTGGATGCACTCTCCTCTAACGAATGTGCCATGTGCGTTATCACATGTCGAACATTCAATGTCATGTGTAACCTGCCGCTTGCTATACCGTGAGGAAGTGTTCACACGCACGCACGATCTCTCTGACTGTTAATTAATATTACCTAAAGAAGCTGAATCTAACTGGATTGTCTTGCTATAAATAAACCATGTAATTCTCGTGGTGAGCCCAGTAGTTATCTACATTCGAGAATGAAGAAATAAATATTTTCAGATCGTTCCACTGAGGGTTATTTAATTCTGAGCCAGCAGAGCCTATGTTCTGGTAAATGTAGTTATCAATATTTGCCCATTTATTCCGCTCCCCAAATAGGTATATTTCATCATCATCAGCCTATCTCAGTCCACTGCTAGGTATATTTCATCATCATCAGCCTATCTCAGGCCACTGCTGGACATAGGCCTCCCCCAATGAGCGCCCTCGCACCCCGTCCTCGGCTTGTATCCAGCATCTGCCTGCAGCTTTTTGCAGATCGTCATCCGACCGGGTCGGAGGGAAACTTAGAATCAATGGGTTACAAACATCAAAATTAAATATTTAATAAGATTGGATAGTGAGGACATAACAAATCCAAAGGGTAATTACCATACAAACACATTAAGAAATAGGTTTATAGAATTGATAAATAGGAAATATAGTAACTTTCATAAGATTCATACCGATGGTTCTAAGGATGACCAGGACATAGAAGCAGCTTTTTGAGACCTCAGTGCAAACATTTCTTCCAAATTCAAAATCATTCGTAATATGCCTATTATGGAAACGGAGTTGTTATCATCTGTGAAGCGTTATTATATTTAATTTCAACCGTATACAGGAATGTGGTTATTTTAACTGCCGAGCTCGGCGCACTTCGGCTCTCCCAGGATCACCTGTAGCATACGCGACAATTAGGCTTAATCTTAATATCGGATCTATTTCCAGTGGATCTCCTCTAACGTTGGAATAATGGGCAGTGAAGAAATTGATTTACTAGCTAAGCAAGCAATTTCTGATGGCATTCAGATAACCATTCTCCCTTCCTTTCGAAGCCCATTGAAGCGCAACATTGAAGCGCCATTGTATTAATCTTTGGAAGGAGTATTTTGAAGAGATATCGAAAAAAAGGATATTTAGTACCGAACGATCCAGCCCCATCCAGTAGGATACCCTTGGATAAATAATGAGTTAAATAGAAGGGAAGTTGGGTCGGACTTAAGACTCAGATCTGGACACATTCCATGCAACAAGTTCGCATATACAATGGGTAATATCACTTCCTCGAACTGCACGACGTGCAACGTCGTTGATGGCGTTTATTGTGTATTGATGGAATGTGTACAGAATTCTGATATACGTAAAAATATTGGACCAAGATCCAATTTAGTTGGTTATTACAATAGTATTCTCGCAGATCTCTTATCGAAGGACGCAAACAGAAATATTTTAAAAAGTAATGAATAATTAAAAGATATGTAAATACCACACAATTCACATGTACCATTAGTGAAATTAGTGAATTTCATTAGCAGGGCGTCATAGTCGGTCGGGCGACAAAGCCCTTTTGTAAGATTACAAAAGAAACTAGACGTCAGATAGAAATAAAATATTTTTTCTTTTAACCCACACTCAGAAATGCTAGTCACTTTACACGTGCCTTTCACTTGTACATATGACTGAAATATTTGTCCCGGAAGGGAATCAAACCCAGTATTTCTTACCAATCAAATTTGCTAAGCATCAGACCAACTGACGAATCAAGAAGTGAAAAATAAAAATTTGATTTGATTTAAAGAGCTGACAGTTTGCACAGGGAGAACTCTGCTACGTTTACACGTTTGTCACTAGTGACTGTTTTGGTTAAATTGAGTAGAGATATTGAACCCCAGTGAAGGACACTGACCAATCAAATATTATCTTTTCACATCAACTAAGTCGAAATAAGGAATGAAATACTGCGTCTATGAAATCAATATAATATGTTTAAATATAAATAAGTCGCAAGTAACTGTTAGATAAATATCCGTATAAACACACGGCACTGTGTGCACAAGCCCTAACCGCCATAATTTCGAATAAGCCCGTATGGCGCGCGGCGATCAAGTACAGAACGCGATACGACAGAACAAAACGATCGACAAGCAAAACATACATACAACATATTCGCTTTCTAAAGATAAATTGTCCAGGCAGGAGAAAAAACGTTCTCCCACGAGACATGTTGTTAGACAAAACGAATCGCTAAGCTTTTTGATTCTACTCATGGTGTAGAATGGTGGCCCCAAATGTTTGTTTTAGATGAAGATCGAGAGGAAAAGCGGGGAGCTACTTCCAAATTATTCCTAGTCTTTCATCCCCTCTTATCCTCGTCTGGTGAAGTCGTATAGGGCAGGGAAACCAGCAGATAATAAAAAGAAACTCGCTTATTCATGCCGCCACAATATCAAATGTGGAACATTACCGCCGATACTTAGATCTTTCACGAATGTTAGCGATAACGTTCTTATGTAGCATTTCCTGTAATGATGATAGCAATCATATCTTTTTTATACAGGATATGCTAATAAAGCGAATCGCTCTGTGAGAGCACAGTGACTGAGATTGTTGTGAGAGCTAGGATTGGACGGCGAGACAATAAATTGCTCCCTTGGTGCTTAGTGCTATTTGTGTGAATAGGGGCCATCTCTTAAGTGCTCGTCCATATCTTCAAATACAATATGTTTCATTACCTCCATTCGAATGAACATTATAACAGATAAAATATTAGATGTATGTTCGCCTGTTGCGATTTCGCGTCCGAACAACGGAACCTATTTTAATGTCACTTTATACGTATTGATAGTTTAAACTAACAATAAGATGAAAGTTGTCGTGTATAATATTACATGTTTACACATTACAATGTTTTTTAAAATATTATTTAACCGATGGCTATTTCTATATATGTGTAATATATAATAACAAGCCTATCCATCTACAACACGTATGCAACATTTTAAATTTTCCATGACTCATAATGCTAAGCATATATATAGTGTGCTTTACGATCACGAAGAATTTTTACACATTTATTTGCTATTCTATTTATAGCGATATTTAAATAGAATTAATTGAAAAAAAAATTCAATTATTAAAGTACATAATGAATACATTTCAATCTTTTTTTTTATGTCATAAATAGCGGTTGGAATTGCGGAGCAACTCTGAGCGTTATTATAAACATGGATATGTCATTCATTTATACCGGATTTATACAATACGGGACATTCATTTTGTATTAATTTAATAGTTTATTGCAAATTAAAAACAGATACATGCTTTTTGCCGAATGCCTAGGCCCTGAATCTCGCCGAACGATGCACGATAATTCACGAACACTAGTTTCGGCGCGGCCGAAAGGTTCGGCCATTTTTTGGCCGAAACCGAAACTAAGGACGAAACTAGATTTCTTGGCCGAAACTCGCAGAAACCGAAACCGAACTTTTGGTACGTCACTAAGAAAAATATTCCCAATGCCCACTCCCGTTAAAAAAAAAATTCCAGCGCGAATTGAATGCTAAGATTAAATGATATTTCGAAAAGAGTCGATTCTAGATTAATAAGCGCACGACACGCTGGCTTCGTTGAAAACATGATACAGTATAAATACGATCTCCAGAAGATTTGTGTTCGACAATCTAGTGAATACAAAAATAAAATATAAATCCTTTAAAAAAATAAAATCTAAGGTGACCACATTTAAATAGGGAAAATAAACTTTGTATAACACAATGAAATCTAGACTAATTCGAGCCTTTTGGCATGAACATTGAATTTTTTAAATTCACAAACGAAAGATGACCGATTTCCGGTAAGTGTAGCCCAGAAATTATGGCTAAACATATAATTACATATGCATAATATGATAATTGCGTTTAAATTATAAGCAATTTATCTAATGTACTTAAAATTCAATTGAAATCGGTTCCGGGATGATATGTTCATTGGACATTACTTTAATTTTGCCCAAATTTATCTGGAGACCAAATTGGCGCGAGCAAAAGAATCAGCCAAGCTACTCAGCATCACTATCACTATACATATACGAGTAGTATAAAACAAAGTCGCATTCCGCTGTCTTAGGGACAGGCATGTATGCTTTAAAACTAAGCAACGGATTTTGATGCGATTTTTTTAATAGGTAGAGTGATTCAAGAGGAAGGTTTAGGTCAATAGTACATTACGGTTTTATGTAAATTGACTGAAATATAACGGTTACTGTTGAAGAGGTCGCGTGGTTGTAAAACATCTCGCCTGCTGGGAGCTTTAATCGCGTGCGACGCGTAAACCAGCAGAGATACACAAAAGTAATGTACTAGAACATATTTACTGTGTAAACTGCTTTCCCGGGCAGGACGACGTGTGCCGGGTCTGCTAGTATATTATAAGTTAGGAATTTATACTGAAAATGTTTCAATATTTTTCTATAGCCTTCTATTTTTCCCAAAATTAGTAAGTTTTATCTATAAAATAATAAAAATGGTACTTCAGTTTCTGCCAAAAATGTAAGTGTTGTTAAAGTCGAAATCTAATACATACTCTTCTTTGAAAGTTACCCTCACACTTATCATTAACAAGAAAATAAAAGTCATTGAATTAAATTACTTTCAAGTCCCATTTGATACACATCTTAGAAGAAGCATCTAAATATATACATATTGTATTTAATTTATACTTTCATCTGCACAATTTGTCTTATTTATTCATTTATCACCTACCCACAACAGAAGAATGTATGATGAATGTATGGTCAAAAGTTTGAGACTACTAATGAAAATTTTTGCTATTGGAAAATATTTTGCAAATTATTGGTGATAAACAGTAATCTTCTGTCTGCACATCTGTATATTCTATTGTTTATAAAGATTGCTTTTAGGCAATCTCTTTTGTAAATAAGTCGAAGTAAGAGCAATAAACACTCATTGTTTCCAGGCTTCAATGTGAGCTGAGGAAGAGCTAGTAGAGGAAGAGCTAGTCGGATATGATCGATTGTAAAATTTTTATTACCTCATTACTGCAGCTGACGCTTATTTTATTTTACATCAACTTACAATGCAATTATTCTAAATTCTTAAAAAAATCTTAGTATTATTTATTTTAACCGGGTATTTTCATGGTTATCTATGAATATCCACAGTTAGTCTGATTTTGTGATTCCTGCAGTACTGTAATTCGGTTTTAACACTACCGCTTTCAATAATATTTAATCGGTCACTAAAGGAACTAGTATTTCCAGACGAATGAAAAAGGGCAAAAATTGTTCTCGTGCACAAAAAGGGTGATATAAAAAGTGTTGATATAATTACAGACCTATATCAATACTGTCATGTATGTATGTCAAAACTATTAGAATCACAAATCTGTCCTACTATAACTCGTCATTTGAATACCTTAATCTCCAACCACCAGCACAAATTTAGGACAGTACACTCTATTGCAACAAATTTAGTGTCATTCACAACATTTTATTGTGAGGAAGTTGACACAAAGTTGATGTTGTCTACATGGACTTTTCTAGAGCCTTTGAGAAAGTCTGTCATATTTGTCTCATAAACAAGCTGCAACTATTTGGGATCAGTGGATCACTACTGGAATGGATTGGATCCTACTTAGCAAAGAGACTTCAGTATGTGGTAGTCAATGACCATCAATCTGACAACTATATATGCAGTGTCAGGCATGCCACAGGAGTCCCATTTAGGTCCTATTCTTTTTAATGCATTTATAAATGATATAGTAACCAGCCATTGGTAATTGTCAATACTGCCTCTTTGATGATTTAAAAATCTACCACATAGTCAATTCTATCTCCAACATAGAACTTGTTCAGCGTGACTTATACAGTATTAGCATGTGGTGCAGATTAAATGTAATAACGATAAACACGGAAAAAACTTATTATATCAAGTTCTCTAGGAAGCAATTACAAATACAGTCTTCCTTCAAACTAAATGAAGATGTGCTACAACTAGTAGATGAAATTCGAGACTTAGGGGTGATAGTAGATACCAAACTTACATTCAAATCATATCAACAAAATTGTAGGGAAATCAGCCAAAATGTTAGAATTCCTGAACTACCTGAACCTGAACTGTTACTAAAATTATAATTCTATCTTGTTTTTTGATGCATTTATAAATGATATAGTAACCAGCCATTGGTAATTGTCAATACTGCCTCTTTGATGATTTAAAAATCTACCACATAGTCAACTCTATCTCCAACATAGAACTTGTTCAGCGTGACTTAGACAGTATTAGCATGTGGTGCAGATTAAATGTAATAACGATAAACACGGAAAAAACTTATTATATCAAGTTCTCTAGG
>DWME01003437.1:0-18323 GCA_018244795.1 Parelbella ahira ahira | reverse complement strand
AATTCTAAATTAGAAAAATCCAATAGCACTCGACCCGGGATTTGAACCCAGGACCTCCCGATCGGCAGTCGCGCTTGTAACCACTCGACCAACGAGGCAGTCCTTATAATAATACATTCGTCTAAGCAAACACTGTTGAACACATTAAATTACAAGAAGTGATTCAGAGTCCTCGAGTTATATTTTACAGTGTTTATTACGAGATTATAGCGGATGCTCAACGGTCATTTCCCAGCTAATGGCTTGCGGAGTGCTCGCGGGAGCGCAGCGCGCCGCTACGGAACTAGGGCGGGAAACAGCTGAGCTCGTAAAACGGCGCACCGCCCGCTTGTTAGCTCAGGGCCCCCGCCAGGAGCTTATTTGCGCCTGACGCTTTAAATTCTCCATTGTTTTACGAGCGACTGTGCTTGTTGGATGTAACAGTTTGATACATGCTTTTCTCGGCGTCCACAGGCTGATTGTTGAGACGTCCAATCATTATCAATATTATTGCTTGTATACTATACGCTGACGTCAGGTCCACTGATGTGGTAGGCAGAGAGCACGGAGCGCCAAATATATCCTATCTCTAGATATCTTATACGTGCTTTTCCCACATTATGTATCTCATGAATGCTCATTTTAAAATAATCAGATGTATTTAACAGAGTATCTATACAGTTATAGAATCAAAAGTTAGTTTCTCTAACTTCTGGATCAACATGCCAGTCCAATAAACTAATATATCAATAAAATAAATTGATATCGACGCTTGGTCTTCACAGTTTTACGTGATTGACTGAAAGGGCGAGAAAGAAATGCGTAAATAACCAAATATATACATATATGTATATACATATGTATATACATATGTATATACATATGTATATATATGTATATAAATATATACGTATTGTACGCGAAGATATATGCAGTAAGTGTTCAAGAATGCAACTCTAAGATACTATATGCTCAGTTAATGGACAAATCGCGAACCCCCTGACTAACCCCAACGTGTTAACTTGATACTTTGCTCCAAATACAAGGCCATTGACTAATTAATGTAGGCCGGAGCCACGCCTTCCTGTGCTATATATAGACGCTAAACTTTCATACCCTCATAATGGATACGACGGGGTAGTGAAATGTTGTTGTTCGAACTATTATATTATTAGCATACAGTCACGTGGCTTATTGTAAGTCATGATTTAAAGAGGACAAGAGAGAGTTGTCTAACGTCAAGCCGCCTAAAGATCCGAGTTACAAAACGCAAGAGATTTAATATTAGTGTGCCATTCGAATTGTATACACATGTATTTACACACACACACACACACACACGAACACAAATAGGTAGTAGTTCGTAGGATCACTATATCGCGAAACAATAATGGCACAGCAGAGTGCGGGCTTCGCGGAGGCGTAAATAATCTCGTTCCAGTAGGAGTTATTCGCGCTATGCGAGCGGCGAGGAGCAGCGTGCATTTTCCTTTGAGCAGCTGCTACACCGCGACGTGGTAAGGGAGACGTACGGTATAAAAATTAATTTACGTTGGAAAAAATAAAATTCACGTCGCTTTTTGAGCTCTGTACACGCTCCGTTTAAATGAACGCCCTTATGAAATTTTATGCTCTATAAATAGTTAAAAATACTGATTGATCGCGGACTTTAAAATGTCGGGAATCGGCGTTTATACATTATAAGAGTGATAGATGTAAAAAAGCACCGTAAGTACAGATTAGTTTACAGAAGGACAGAGATATTTGACACTTCATTCTGTCTGCTTGCCCCGTCAGGAACGTGGCTTGGTGATAATAAAATAATAACCAATCTAGCCTTTAGCCTTCGGTTATTCCAAAAAGACGTTAGGTAAACCGCTAAATAATTTCATCACAGTTCTACGTGTATATATTATACATATATATTTCGTAGCAGGAGAATATTATCTACAGTGTATAGATACCGTACTGAAAGGATTTCTACAATATGAAATATTACATGTAGGTATATATTGCTCCACACCGCGCAGATTGATAATATCTAACGGTTGTCCTGCCTTAAAGCGCTCTGATATACGTACATATGTAAGCGAACACGTGATAAGAACTAATGACTATATTAATAACTCCTTGTGCAAATAATAAAATGAAAGAATATATCTGTTTATGTGTTAAACAGCCACAATTAAGCGCAAGAGATATTTATTACATTGTGTACTAATGGTAATGAAAATAGATACTTGTGTATAATCAGTTTTATACTCTTCGGAATGTACATGATATTTTAATACGCGAGGCCAAAATACGCAGAAATATGCTAAGTTTAGAGTCATTACATTTTTTATAAGTAATTATGTACTATCATGGTAGCAGCGACGAGCAGGGAATGGCTCATCGCATACTTTGAGTTGTTTATCTGTTTACCGAGCTGGGTATTCTGTATTTTGATTTAGAATGCGATAATATACATACGTAAAAACAGATTCGCGGTTCAGTTCTTAAGCACGAATCAAGTTTTGAAAAAAAGAAAAGAAAAGAAAAGAAAAAAATATTCATTAATTTATATAACTGGTGAAATGTGGGAGTGTACTACACTCTTCTGCCCACCCTTTCGGGGATTGCAGGCGTGATGTTACGTGAATTTATATCGGGAATGTTACCTGTTTTAAGGTGTTACATATCACAAACGAAACTACTTTTATGTCATGTAGAACGCCATGCAAAAACATATGGTTTTAAGTTACATTATTAGAGACGAGCCATGTTTCTGAAATAAATAAAAATATGTGAAGATTTACATAATGAAATGGTTTTTGTTGGTAATTGTTGATTTTTGTATATGTATTTGCTTTTTTATGCAAAACAATATTGCATGTTGTCCATATAAAGATGAGAAAAAAGTAAACAGATACTGACTTGATGGAATGTCAATCGGCTAGTATGTGTACATTTTTTAATGGTGTCGTATCTGATTACAATGCACGAAACACAACAGCCCGCTGTTCAGTGGACGCGAAATTTCTCTTCTTAGTCTTCACGGGCCGATGCTCTTTAATCATTTATAGGTAAGCTTTTACAATCGCCCTCGGGCACAAGGTTTAGGTATTCTTTTGTTACTTTAGCTTTACAGGTTTGATGTTCTTTTGTTACTTCGGCTAGAAATCGTTGATGTTCTTTCATTACTTCGGCTAGAAGTTCTATTGTTACTTCGGTTAAAAATACAAATAATTACTGCCGGTCTGATCGTATGGACGTCACGTGACTTTTTCGTAAACTATTGACGTCTTACTTTGTACTGACCACATCCGAAAAAACAGTTTTGCCTTGGCCTCGTTACAGATTATATCACACGATTATTTAAAAACAGCTATGCCCTCATTACACATAAACCCCAGAATAGGAGTAAAAATATTTTTTGAATTAAATATTTTTTAAATTGTATTTAAAACGGTCAGCAACACATATAAATATAACGACTACCTACCTAGCTACTCTTTAGTAATAGTAGAGTAATTACTCATTTCTAGTTCATATCGAATTCATTTCATATTTTTTTATTACCATTTAAATCTCACCTGATGGTAAGCGCAGATGCATCCTAAGATGGAGAACGCATGCCTGAGAAGATCCTATATACCCTTTATTTGATGAGTCCTGGTTTAAATGTATCCGGGAACACAGACGCCGGCAGTGTGTTCCAGTCTTTGGCCGATATTTGCAACGATAAATGTTGATGTTTTATTTTTAAAAAACTACCGTTGTACATATTTGAGGTCGAGTTTTGAATTACTTTATTTCAACCGGCCACGGACGGAGTAGGCACTTACCTGACTCTATTTTTGTACTTGTAGATTGACAGATTTGTGTGTATTTATATAAATTCCGGTCAAGCGGCGACGTTTCGCCAATTTACCGCGAAGCGGATATACAAATTGGTTCGCTGGTCGGTCGGTTCGGTGAAGTATGAAAACGTTTTAACAATGCAATATTCGTATTACTCGTTCGAGTGCTCCCCGCGACCGGCTCTCGCTCGTTCGGTCGCGATCGCTAAGAATGGTAATCTCCCACTCCCTCATCTTCTTCTTCTTCGACTATAAGCATCTACTATTGTGATAATCACTTTATCTTATTATTATTTCACATTATATACAAAGATATTATTCCAGAATACAATTTTAAAATAACGGCTCGCAAAGTTCGAAGTTTGCTTGTTATTTTCGTTGCGTAACAACTTCAGGAGTCGCTTCGTTCATTAATTTATGCGCAAGGTAGAGTTAAGAAAATCTTCGACAATTATGTAGGTAGATACACGACCATTCGTGTTGTAGTGTATTTTACATCTTCTCTTTGTTCTCTTCGTTTTACAGAGTTTCTCTCCAGCTATGGTTGTTAGTTTGTATTATCTTTTCAATAAGGATGAAGAGGCAGACTACACGCCTTAGAGAACTTTATATAAAACTTTAAACTGCGCAAATATGTTCATGATATTTTCTACATTGTTACAAATTATATTTATGCGTATAATATCAGATCGAACTTTATATTGGCTGTTTATTTGAATATTTTATTATTTATCTATTTTTCTATGTCAAACGTATTTATGTAGCTAGTTCACAAATAAAAATAAGCCTATATTACGATAGATTTACTTATGTTTCTTGTTTAGTTAAATTTACTTCCATATCATTGATATAAGAAAGTACTGTGAATATTTCTTACTAACGTTTGTCTTTTCGACATCTATTAAAGGACAAGAAAAAAGGGTTTGTTGAGGCATCTTTACCAATGCTGTAACATTAATTTTACGGACAGATCTCATAATATCTGTCCTGTGGCATTTACTGCCGGTTCAGGGTTGTGGGTTCGATTCCCTAACTGGCAAAATAACATTTTTTTTTCACGTCTAGTTTTATGTTATCTGTATGTATCTGCATTCATTAAGATATTTACGAGTATGTACGTTTAGCTGTGCACTAATGTTTTCACACGTGTATCAATGACGTGTAATGAGAAGAAGCTTACATATTGAGTCAACACAGCATTACATCACCTCTGTTCATCTTGCGCACATGTGTTTATATGTTTTAGTACGGCTCTAGTTCGTAAAATACGAAACAATAACGAAAATAACTTCCCGGAACAACTCACAAAAACCGCCATCTGATCCCAAACGGGGCAGAGTCTAAGTTGTGGTAGCCATGTCATATACTACATGTTATACAATTATTTGATTTTATAATAATAATCATGTAATAATAGTCCCATACAGATCGAATACTACAGTTCTTGTCACATTACTGTTTATCTTGCTTAGAAATTGAACTCTTCTTTGAATTGAAACTTCATCGCCATCAAAAACCCTTAAAGCATAATTATCCCTTTTTTAAGTTGGCGCAAAATGGTAAAGGTACCACTTATGTCTAATAAAAGCAATACACATAGCATTAATCAACAAGGCCCTATATAGAGCAACAGCATTGACATTGTAAATTTGAGTAACACCACATACAAACCTTCTAGAAACATCGATATATTTAAACCGATAGAGTCTCCATGTAGAGCAAGATTTATAAAAAGCACGCGTAAAAGATTATTAAAACACTACCAAAATAAATACCTACTTAAAGACAATGTAGAGAACGAGTAGCGTTCAGAAGATAGCACGCTCACGTTTTCTGGGTTAGGTACGTACTCTCAGATAAAGGTCGTTATATCTGACGGTGTACGAGAAAGCTTTTATCGGCCGAAGAGCAGACGGAAACCCTACATGCCATTCCCACAGGAAATTGGGTAATACCCGCTGGGTAATATAAACGGTCACGCAACTTCAGCAACGCGACTTACGAAATAACGGTTCTAATAGATAAACTCATCGCTACTTGGTTATTATTATTATTATTTCGCTGCGGTTTTTATGAAGTGATTAATCATTCCAAACGTGCCGATTAATTGTGAGTTATCTGTCTGTAATGGACGCTACATGCTTGAAGTAGGAGATAATATATGATATGTACTTACTTTCTTCTAATTTTTAGAAATGATAGAGCGATGAGGGGACACTTAAAGTAATGAATTTTATGATAGAATATGCGGTACTTCTTATTGTGTTTCCACAGATTGCCATAAAGCAGTAATAATAGATGGCAGTATACTCGCTGACACACGAAGCTAAATATCGTTGTTTGCAATTCTATAAATTACGCTAGGGTTTCGGCAGCCGCTGGACAACAAGAACTATAAAATAACTTTATGCTTATTTGCTTTATCGAACTAGATCTATCTAATTAGATCTGTCTAACTCGATCTATCTAACTACATCTATCTAACTTGATCTATCTAACTAAATCTATCTAACTAGATTTATCTAACTAGATCTATCTAACTAGACCTACCTAATTCGATCTATCTAACTAGAATTATAAAACAGCTTTAAACGCTATCGCCTCTGACCTGCGACAGCCGCACGCTCGCTACGCACTGAGGCATGCCTCAAGGCTGCCGAACGCGCCAATGCCAAGGCCACTACGCCGTAACCTTGTACGTGGTGTGAATCTAACGAGTACTATCGTCTCGTACTCGCCCTATCGCCCACTGCGATAAATATTTATCGATTGCTTACGACGCTGTGACGCTCCGATTCATCTTTTTTTATCAATGATTTTTATGGAGCAATGCGGTAATCCGTTTAATGTATTTATTTATTTATTGTATTCGATCACTGTCTGCATCTTGATAAAGCAGAATATACATATTAAAGTAATTTAATGACACTACGGATCAATAACTTTGCTTGTGACAGCAATCGTCATAGAACAGTAAAGATAAATATAGCTTATTATCTTGTTACATGTAAATCACGTGTATCTTTTATTTTGTAAAGATACAAATCTCATACAACCATACTGGGGTTTCACCGAATTTTCATTATCACGAAATCTAACTATGTCAGCGCAGTGAAGCAACAAGCGCACACGTCTGCCCACCATCTTAGTTATGCTGTTTTGATGTAAAATATAAAATGACTGTATGATAACAATTATGTTGTTACAATAAATGGTTTATTATGAAAACCTTCCGTACACATTAGACGCCCACTATCGTTGGCCGACTGTAATGAAATGCTTAAACATTTAAGCATTAGTGTCACCGGGGACCGAAGAACTTCAAATCAACGTTACAAGTGTATTACTTGGTTTTATCGTCCTATTTTCTCGGAACAGCTCACGTTACGTTGTTCCGAGAAATATATTATTGTTACTTTCCGTTACGCCCAAGGGGACAACTATGAGCTGTTGGAATATGTATTACGCAAATGAAAAATGGTGTTCTATTCGTGGTGTGTCATGCGACGTAATGGAATTGTCCTAATGGTGACATATGGAACGACATCGCGACTAACCGTATGTCACATTCGCTTGCGCTTGCATGTCGTTTTGCAAAATCATTTGCAGCCCTGAATTGACCTGTCAAATGTAAATACGAGTAGGCATACCAAAGAGCATAAAAATATTTCATTTTCGATTTTCTAAATGGTTCCGTACTATGTAGTTTGTAGGTTCGGTGGTTAGTGATCGTTGCTTCTCATCTCGAAATTATAACGTCGTTTCATACCCGGGATGTATATTTACGTATATGATGAGCATAAGTGTTAGTTCTGTGTCCATGTACCTTCATAATAATATTAAATATTCTCTAACTTTTTTAGAAATTTGTGTACACTTGCTTATTTGCCCTTTTGTAGCTTTGATTATGTCAAGTTTCAGTTCGGGCGGTAATTTTTCTGTAACCCGGAGATAATATTTTCAGTAATTAAATGTGGAAAGTGTAAGAAATTATGATTATATAGCAAATATTACAACGCCAAAGGTTCGCTACCCTTATGATTTGGGAACCCATGGAACAACTGTGTAAACAGAATTGTTCGTACAACTCTGTTCTATTGCAGAGCGGATGGAATCACGCTCCATACGTATGTTTCCGGTCTCGGAAAACACACGATCGATAATTACGACGGCTAGTCCGTTGACAACTAGTATTGTGCAATACAAGTTGATGTATGTATTTTGATTTAACGAACGAGTAAACACGCGATAAAGACGCCTAAGTTTAATGAGACTGTTTTCATTCGTTAACAAGAACATTTCAGTATCACACGTACACGTATTTATGTGTATGTGTACATATTTACGTACATGTATAGAGAAGCTTACGTATGTTACAAAATGAGATAATATTCGATTGTTCAGCCGCTTCACGTTTCCATAAACAAACTGAACCGACAACGGTAGTAATACTGGGTGGAATAATTAATTCACGAAAGCGGCGACATTCTAAACGTATTGAATATTTAAATTTTCTTCTTCAGCAACGAACCAAATTAGAATTCTCAGGCTTACGGTGTATTTTAGATGTAAAATTTAGTTCAAATTACGAATTCTGTGTACTTACTAATTGTGTCTTTTATTCGGCTACGTTATTATTATTTAGTCAAACATTATAGATGCTAAGTTTCAATGTTTTTTTTATGTAGAATTATTCATGTCAAGCGTGAATAAACACTTTCTAGGCGAGTGTGTTACATCCTACGCTGCATCTCGCTTTCCATCAGGTTAAATTGCAGCGAAACGCGAGCACATTTTTAAAAAAAATCTAGGCACCTAAAGTAATGCAATTTTAGCAGTCCACCGTATTATGAATCATTATCATCAACCTATTTAACGTTCCATTATTGGATAGAGGCCTCTCGGAATGAGAAGGTCGTAGTGTATCAAACAGCCTTAATACTGGTTGACAAGTTTCATAGATCATAGAGAGATCATAAATATAGGTTCTTTGAGAGGACCTCAGAGGATCGTGCATGTTATTGTCCTCGCAATTTTTGTTCATCTTCGCGATCATCATCAGTCGCTATTAGCCCACTGCTGGACATAGACGCATCAACCTAAATATATAGTAGCGTAACGCTTATTACTAGAGGCTAACTACATGGCATCTAGAATGTTCGTTTGCGAACACATCTTATGTTATAACAGTCAGAGTAATTATGATTTTAAACTTTCTGTACTGTCATCTGAAAAATAGTGTTTTAAGATATAACACTCTAGTCGGAAATGAGCGATATAATGTATTATACATAATATACATATGATATTACATCTCGTCACTTTGACAAAGTGTAAACTTAATATACGTTATTCGATTTGACGCGCGCCGAGCTAACGAAAACACCTCGAAGATAACAATATAGCAAGTTTTTCTATTAAAACTTCGCCGAGCATCATCGATTGGAGTCGAGCCGTCCAATATTATGGCGTGTATTAACTCGTTTATAACATTTATTGGAAATAGTGTTCCGCGTTCTAGATGTTTCTTTTAACCGCACTTATCGTGTTCGGGTGCGTTTGTTTTGTTTTCTATGAATTTGCTTGGAGTCATTGTCGTGACTACATTGTTTTGTAGTGTGCATCCAGATTACCATGTCTTTATTGGTCTGCTCTGAAATGTATTCAGACGATTAATACAATAATTTGTAGGTACATTCCCATACAGCAGCATCTTAGAGCGAATCAAATTAAAAGTCTCAGTGTACACTTTAAATCTTATTCATTTGTAGTGTAAGTATCGATCGTCACACAAATAAATCCAGTTTTTATGAATGTGTGTATAGAAATATATAGCCTACATATTATTGTATTCGTGTCTAACTGATCGCGGTATAGCGATCTTGGTACGGCTATATGCGCTGATCGTCTACGGGCAACAGCGTAGGCGGTGCGAGAAGCAGTGCTCGGCGATCCGCAACCCGCACGCCTAGCGCGGACTGACATAGGATTATGTGATGTATCACTCATAAATACTCTTAATGTTAATATAAGTTCGAATGTAAGAATCATTTTGTTTGGTCTCCGTTGATGCTTTTTATAAACATCTTGTTAGATATAAGTACTTATACTAGTTTTTTTTACCATATTTTATTTAAATTAACTCGTAATACCGGCATTACCAGCAGGTGATATTATTTTGACACCTTTGCTACGTCTAAAAGTTCATTATAAGAAAAGTTTCTTATAATGAACTTTTAGACGTAGGAAGACTTTTAGACCGTTGTATAAATTAGCGAAACTAATTAAAATTTATTGTACCTTTCCCAATGATTGTTTTAAATTCGGAACAGCGCAAACGTCAGACGTATATCAAAAATTCTACGATGGAAGGTACGACGCCGGTGTAAATGAATAATATCAAACTCGATTGAATTAAACTTCGAGCGAGCGTCAAGGCAAACAGTTTTAATTGTGTTATAGATGTTTAATTAAAATTTTTATTAATAAAATCAGAATCAGGAATTATTAATTAATTAATTTAATTTAGAGTCTGCCTGGACCAACTCTGTAATAAACTGAGTGTCATATCATATAGGTTAGATCTCTGAGCTTCAAGGCTTCCTTCAATTCGACGTCAGTAATATGTCTTATTTAATATATTTAAAACAGCCCTTTTTAACACCCTCCCAGAACGATCTCTCTCTGTCAAACTTCAAACATAAATTGCCTTTGACTCAGTGTTGCCGTTACAAAAATGATATTACAAATCTGTATCACCCCGCTGCCATTGTTAGCAGCTAATGAAGATAAACCTCGATTATAACCGAACCGAAGTCCGTATACCTTTGAACAGGTCACATGACTTAGACCAATAATCAAATGTTGCTGAAATTCGATGGATAATATTATTAGGTACAATCAAAAGACTATGGCTTCATGTCTCAAAACAACAATAGAGCCCAACGAAAGTACGAAAATTAAGACCGAATAAAATATTTATTACATTTCCATAGTACCTTCTCCGGTTCATATCAAAGTTAACCCAAAAACAGCCGGGTCCAACCGACCGCGAGGCAGATACCGCGGTCGCGGGCCCTTTGTGAGCTTGACGGCGTTCAACGCAGCCCTTTCGACTATAATGCGGCATCTGACAAGTCCTTAAACACGTACTTATTATTTAAATCTACATGTAGGTAGACTTCCACTTCACATTTGTGTTAACCCGTTAATAGCCGAATAAGAGATTTGCTGAATGGACATATAAATGTTATGTACAATTTGTATGAGTCAGTAGTGTTAATGGTAGATTTGGATATGTCAATGTGTGACGGTGACTATTGACTATTAGATGCTGTGTTTGACTTTAAAAAGATAAATAGCTCTGTTGACCACACCACAATATAAAAAGTATTACAATGTACATAGACAGTATTAATGTAAGCAAAGGGCGGTCTCATTGCTTAATAGTGTTTTCTTTCAGATTTGTCTATCTGTTAGCCTTTGCAATAACAATAAAATAAGACATAATGTGAAGTCTGCCAACCCGCACTTCGCCAGCGTGGCAAACTACGGCCTTAACCCGCTCAATACGAGAGGAGACCCCTATTCTAACAGTGGAATGATAAATGGATCAATCAATATTTTTTTAGATAAAACATCTCTGTTGCTTCGTAATACAACCAATATGTTTTTAATTTTTATATAATGATGTATGCACGTATTTATATGCACACATTTTTGAATAAGTTTTTGATACCGAGCTAAAAACTTATAATAAAATACATATTATGTATATCAAATTAAATTTTCCACTATTGGAAATATTTACGATGTTACACAATACAATACCTGATAAAAATAAAAATGCCAACGTTGTAAAGTAAACGATAAGTAGATAATAAAATTCAAGTGCAAAAAAAAACAATTTTAAGCAAATGTCAGGCATCTGTACTACGATACTCATTATGATTATTGTAACATTCGGTCCCTTAGAATTTCTTAGCTCATTGTGAACACGTTTCCGTAACTCACGGACGGCAGCACTTTCTTTGTGAAGTCGTCAAGTGTCACGCAGAATCGCCTCTCGCGCGGAACTCACACGGGACACAGATAACACGGGCTCGCTTTTCTTCTCTACCCAATTATTGCATTCGATATGTAGTTTATAAAGCTGTGACAGATTTTTAAGATACCTTACGTAGCGTTTTAGTCTGTATAGTATTGGCTTGGCTTGGAACCGGACACAAAGTGGGAATTGCTCATTATAATATTGTTCTACATTTCTCACCATAATATTGTTCATTATAATATTATCCCATTGCTCCATGTTTTTCGATATAATGCTTAACGACTGCGTTCCAATGTCATAATGATAGAAAAATTTTAATGTCACAATGCGCTTGTAGAGATGACAGGTGACATTAGATTTAAATGTCACTTCGATGACATACGATTACATTCAGTCAGAGAATGATTCTTTAGTATTTCGATTTTATTATTAATACGGAAATTATAGGTGTACAATATATGCAATATTATCTAAATATGTAACACTTAAGGTAATCATTGTAGGGAAACTATACATATTGCTCTCCAAGACGTAGTACCTACGTGTAACAACTTCAGCTGCACCGTCATAAGCCTATGCATTTCTTTTATTTATTTTAGCATTAAAAGCGTTTTTGTGTATTAACGAAGACTTAAATAAATTAATCAACTAAGTATTTAAATAATGTTAATGTTACAATAAACGTACGAACACGTTCGTATTTACATATTACATTATATTCTTTCATTCATTCATCTCTCTATAAGACAAGTAAGTAAGACAAGTTTGTATGCTATATTCTACGTTAATAATCTCGTCTGTTATTCGTGAAAGCGTTTGAATCAACGTTAGTTTCATATCTAACAATTAACTATATCCTCTTCCTTAGACAAGCAATGGTAAGGAACGCTTTGAGCGAGCTTCGCGAACATTCCATCCGCACAGGGTGAGATAGTTACGTGATTTGATGAGATTAAATCAAAGTAGCTTTGGCTTGAATTGTGAAACGGTTTGAGGAATGCGGTGTTTAATTACAGTGAAGGTAAGGAGTCGGGTATAACAGTTTTGTCGTTATACAATTAGGAAATGACAACCGGAAGTCATTTCTGAAGTCTTTATCGAATTAGTGATAGGAATCGAACAGGTCACAGGTCGCAGAAGGTCACGTGTACATCGCTCCTCATAAGTATTAATTAAGTAGGGATTTCTCATCCACCACGTTCTTATAACTTGATATCAAAAATCGGCAAGCATACAAACGACAATAGCCAACCACAATCTTGCATACTTGTCATAAATTTGCTCTCTCTCCATGTACATATATCAGTTAAATGTTCACGAATCAATTGTAAAATCGATTTCGATGAAACTACTTATCGATATCGATATAAAAATACTGAATAGAAATTATATTCCCGACTGAAATAGCGGTTAGGCGCCTGCACTACGCAAGTACTCGTAACAATAGCAACGATTCTCTCGTAATGTAACAAACGTGAAATCTAATAATATAATAAGCCGAGTTACCCTTTGATGTTTCGAGCATCAAACACCGAGGGAGGCGAACATTAATTATTGAGAGCATCGCGGTCAGGAACCCGATGTGAAAGGACTGAAAGTAGCTAACTGGATTCCCTTTTGACGAGATTATAGTGATGTAGGTAACGTTCACGCTACTTCATCTAGCGAAAGTGAGTCGGTAAACTTTTATTCTGGAAAATCGTTTGAATGACTTAGAAATTACGTACGTGTTCTTCAATTGATTCATTCATCATATTGTCTTATTTAATATTTCTTAAATATGTGTCTTATATTGTAAATATGACATCGACAAGAAAAGGTGCATCAACCGGTGGTATGTCGGTATACCATCGGTGGTGGTAGGTCGGGCAAAGTATTATTGGTTTTGGTTGCGGGCCCGGTGTAGGCCAATAGCCACAGATCCTATTTACATAAGACTTATAACTGATTAAAAGTTGGAATACTACTCTACCCGTTCCAGGAATGACAGGGTTGATGTTATGTTGTGTTTGAAGTTAAAGTTAAAACTTTGAAAAAAAATTGTCGGGTGATTTTACAATGCAAAAGGAAATACTTGAAACATACGAGTATGTATAAGTTAAGTTAAATAACTTATTATCCTATCATCCGGGATTCCAAACCACAGCTGCCTTAATTAAATCATATCAAATTATGTAACGTTAGAATCTGACATTAGCATACGAAATCTCAGAATATCTCCCCGCAAACTTCCACATAATTGAATAAGCCACAGTTGAAAACAGGCGAAGTACGAAAGCGTATGTTATTCGATTGTATTATATGTACAAGCGTCTTACTGTTATTGTTGTATTGTGTAACCCCCCCACAATTTCGGCGTTCAGATGTATCGTTGTATGCTGTACGACCGCAGATAAATTATTTTCGGAACATTATCTTGTCATCTCGGCTACAACTCGCGTAAGCTGATGTTCGGTAAGTTTTATGGATACTTAACTCGTGTACGGGCATTGTTATGGAAAAGTATTACGACTTTCTGTATTTAGGGAGGAAGGGAGGGGAGGGAATGAAGGGGAGAAATTTCGTTTGAAACTCTTCGAGTTGGTGCTTACGATATAAATTGCATAGAACATAACATCAAGCCTGTAATTCCTGAAAGGGTAAGCAGAGGAATGTATTACACTTCCAGGTTTCACCAGTTAGGTTTACGTCCTACCATGGAATAGGTGGTGAGCCTATTACATTGAGCCTTCGATAAAATTAAACCAACTTTGATATTATTTTTATCTTAGCTTTTAATGACTAGCGATTACTACATAGTACAGAAATATACTTTCAAGTTATTATTATAATATCACAAAAGATCCGTTGCGGGGTAAGCAGATAGAACAGAATGTTAAATGTCTATCCTTGGGGACCTGTTGTGCTAGTTTTACATACAAATGTTCGTACATATTACATATATTGCATTTTTAAAGCTTTAATTTGTTCACAGTAGTATATTTTGACGTGTTACAGTTAAAATATCATAAAACTATCGGAAATCACGGCACCATCGATCTATCGAAGGAACTATAAGTGGCTGTATGGAGTTCTGTAGTACTGTAGACCTTCAGATAGACTTGCTTTCGTGAATGATAAGACGGTTGATTATCATGATAACGGAGACGATATTGATGGAGATAACATGGTAATGGTGATGATGATGAGGTCGGCGACGTTGGTAGGTACGTTGATGCAAAGGAAAATCCTGATATCACAATACCTTAACCTTTAAACTGTAGTTTGGGAAGACATAAAAGTTTTTAAGATCCCATATAAAACATAATATCACTCTGTGTAACACTCAATAACAAGTCGTAAAAACATCTGCGCGCCTGACGTCTTTCAATAGTCCGTTTCTAATCTTCTGTTCCATTATATTCTTGTCATTTCGAGAAGAGATCCATCTCCAACAGCGAAACAATAACAGGTGTCATGTTTATGATGATAATGGTGATCGTATTTTCTTTATTCATACAAAATATTCAATCTGGCAATCTCTTAACCGAACATAATAAACGTGAGAATTGAAAAGGTCCATGAAAATGTTTCATACGTTCACTCGGTTAATATTATGATCTGATCACTCGTTACCCAGACGTGATAGTGGCGAAAACGATTCTCAACACATAATAGAATGAATCGATTTTGAATAAGTAACGAGTCGGGCGGCCGGGCACGCCGACTTATACATTATTGAGTGAATCGAATGCATCCACCGGAAGACTTCAGCATTGTATTACAAGCATGATTTGTTTTCGAATTTACATGTTATGTCATGTTTTAGAATTTTAAAAATGTGTAGGTACCTAAAATTTGGAAGAAGCACGGCAGGTCGATAAAGATAGAGATATGTGACACTCCGCGCTCTCTGCATACCTCGTAAGGATCCTGGCGTGAAGATACGTATGTTTGTAGATATATCTAAAATCAGCAACCGTGTATTTAGAACAAGCAAATGTTTATGTAGAATTAGCAAATGTTTATTTACAATTAGGAAATGTTTATCTACAATTACCAAATGTTTATCTACAATTACCAAATGTTTATCTACAATTAGGAAAGGAAATCCGCCCGAAGCGGATGTCTCGTGTCATTGCCCACGAACTTTTATATCCGAGCTCAAAAATAAATCGCTACCGATATAATTTTTGTTTTATGAGAAACCGGTATTAACATGACTACTGTTTAGTGACACACACACACACTATCAGGCTGTCATCGTCCACTGCTGAACATAGGCCTCTCCAATGGCTCGCCGTTGAGCTCGATCTTCAACTCTACGCATCCACTGCCAGCCACTTTGCGTATATCGTCACTCCACCTAGCTGGAGAGCGTCCCACACTAACTACGTTTGCCAAGTCGCGGTCTCCATTTAGTTACAGAAATTCTTATTTTATTGTTCCGATTCTACGGTTGTTGATTATTTCATGTGGCTGATATGCGTGGAATGAAAAATGACAGGCAATTAGAATATATATACTTGATTTTATTTTGAAAAAAGAATCTAGTACTTGTACCAACTGATATAAACTGACACTATAGGCCTATTCCATCGGGCCTGTTCGAGGCTAATAGTTCTATATACATAGTATTGTATGTATATTACCGTATGGACGGCTATATCTTTGCCACTAAGACTTGTGATTGGTGTCTGTTCCTCTTATATTCCTGTTATATACTGTCTATATTTAAAAAGAAAAGTACAATCGCGCACAACGTGATGAAGGTCGAAAGTAACTTGACAACGACATTTAAACACCAGTACAAGGTAACTGATTGAATTATGTTTCCGTAGCTTCTTACCTTTTACACTGGAAAGCATTTTCACATAAATGAATTATAAGCACAGCTGCCACCTTTCTGTAATAACGATGTGCAAATATACATTGTACACTCGAATCGAAATGTGTTTGAAGATTTGTTTGCGCGATGTCACGCTTAAGAGTGACAGTTTTTGATGTTTACATAGTCATTTGGTCATTAAAGCCAAGGTAAATATTACAATATGTTCGTATATTTTGTACCAGTGACATTCACACGTTAAAACCACTAGTTACGAGTATACAGGAACCAAAACAAAACGTATTTACGACATCATAAAGCAGACATGACTAGCCGTTGGCAGCAATTTGCAAAATGGACGATGTTGGACGAGTAGGTAGTATAACGCTAAAGGGGTAGCACTGAACGGTACTCCCCCTCCCCTCGTCTCAACTCTTTCCAATTAACCTAAAAGGTGCAAATTATGGAAAGTCACTTTCCAATGTCTGAAACCGTTCTAGGATTGTAGAATACATACGCACACAAGTTTTTCTAATAATCAATGAAACCACCACGACCCGCGCGACCGTCTGCTTGTTTTTGAAATTTAGTAAATGTTTTAGTAATATTCACTGTTTCGATACGTTTGGGCTTAATGGGCGCCGTAAAAAATTTAAAAACTTAGACACACTCACGAGTAAAAATTTAAAATTGCTAAAGTAATTTGACAGACTTCAACTGGCTCGTGAAATGCAACGACTAACGAGAATTCCAGTGCGTTGCGTGACAGAAACAAATATATGTATATTTCTATCCTGTTTGCATTACACTTATTAACTTCTAGTATTGTTACTATGAAGTGTAGCGCAGTTTGGACTTAAGAATATATGTATAATAAAATTAAATTAGAATTAAAGTTAATATGAAAATAAATTACTAAATATTTTACTACCACTATTGTGTGACAATTAGTAATTTCAACGCATTTCTATGCATTTATATTTTCTATATGCTAAGCTTTCTGCTTTCTATACGAACTTTAGCCACGTTAAATTTAACACTCGCCCGTGAGTACAATATTCAAAAAAGGAGCACAAAGATTCACTTCACGTATTAATATGTAGAGTCGGTTTTCCATTAAACGTTGGCGACGCTAAAAAGTAATTTTTCGACGCTGTAAAAGTGTCATGTACATAATTATATTCTGGAACGATGTGCAGAGCGAAAAGTTCAGAGTCTGAGATGAAAGGCTGTATATACATAGACCCTCATTTTCTTTTTAAATGTCGCTTGTGACATCACAGCTGTTCCAAGCGTAGCGCTGTCATTTGCGACTGAATTTGAAAAATTCTTGTTCTTCTTCTGCTCTCAGTGCCTCTCCAACAAGTGAGGGTCGGCAGTTAGCTCCGCATATTTCCTTCGGTCCTTTGCTAAGCTGAAAAGTTCAGCGGCATTCGAGACCTTTGCCCACCCTCGGATGTTACTTAACCTCGATTTCCTCCTACGCCCGACTAACCTCTTGCCTGCCACTTTGCCCATCATTATAAGTTGCAGGAGATCATCAGCATCATCAGCCTACTTCCGTCCTTTGCTGGACATAGGCCTCTCCAATGGCACGCCACTGAGCTCGATCTTCAGCTCTTCGCATCCAACCACTGCCAGCCAC
>DWME01003436.1:0-18333 GCA_018244795.1 Parelbella ahira ahira | reverse complement strand
AACTGACTTCGGTGTCATAGATGGTAATTACGATTTGAAAACGAGTCATAAAAATAGCATTCGAAAAGAGTTTCCTCGAAATATTTTTTGCGAGGGTAGTTGAAGATGACAGTAAGCATCGCCGAGGATGGGTAATCATTCTACAGAAATTATAAGTAGTAATGACAATATTTGTTACCCGTTAATAATTATTAATATTATAAACGGGTAACAAATATTGTCATTACTACTTATAATTTTTGTAGAATGATTACCAATCGTCGGCGACCGTTATCTACTAGTTATCCTGTTATGTTGTCTTTGCGTAACCGTTATTTGTAATTGTAATAAAATAGTTACCTTTCTTATCCCTTTCAGTCTGTTATCTTGTGTAATTATGCCTAATATACTAAATCAATATTGTGTAATTTTTTTAATGTGTCTGCAATTTATATCGCAATACTATCAAATAACAGCAGTAGTAGTTTTTGCATTAAATTGAAAGTTTATGTAACTTACAAAAACATTAAAAGCGTTCGTTTTTCATTTATTTGCATACTTTATTATGATGTACTAAAGTCAAAAAATTATATTTATAGTCTGGTACAATGATAACTACGAGTATAACACTTTAAACTGAAATTATTTTTATGTTATGCTACTAAATGTACATAAATATTGTTTGTGGATAACGGTTTTTTATCGACTAGCATAATAATATTAAATCAGAATAAAACCGCTATTTTAGACACTTGGTGTATTTAAATTAAGTATTTTCTACTAACTCACACTAAATGCTAAAATCGTTTTTGTTTTGTTAAGAATGTAACATCACCAATTACGTTTTCGTCCCGCCATGGAATCGGTGTGGTGAGATATTGCGAAATTTCTTATAAGAATATTTAATTCAGAAAATCCCATAGCATTTGGACTCAGGAATCGAATCCTAGACCACTTGATTAGCAGTCGCGCTTGACAACTCTACCAACAAGGCAGTAGAAGAATTTCTTTTATTTATTCTATATTGTTTATTACAGAGAGTAGACTTAATGTCGATTGGCATTTTCTATCTGTAAGCCCAGGTGATGAAAAAAGTTGTTGTAGTCACTTAACCATCTCAATTTAAAAAAAAAACAGGACAGCGCGCGATGGCACTCATTGGGGGAGGCCTATGTCCAGCAGTGGACTTACACAGGCTGTTGATGTTAAAAAAAGTAAGGTACGTACAGTATGACCACATAATATGCAGTTTTGTGCATATTGTAGAGAGCTATTGGCAGATTGGGAGCGGGCGATCTCGCCGGGATGCGGCCAGGCATTAGCGCGGTCGGGCCTCGAGCGCACAGCCAACTCTATGTTGGGCCAACGTAATTATCATAGCCTCCAGGACTTACGTCACTTTGAACTGATAAGAGCTGTAATGTAAGTCGCTCTTGGGATTATTGGCTGTATCTTTAGGCAATTTGTTATATATTATGGAGATTATACGTCATGTCTGTAGCTTGCCAGTTTTGTAGGATTGAGATATTTGGCGCTCGGTGTTCTCTGTCTGCTCGTAATGAAATTGAAGTGTTGACGGTATAATAATGTGAACTATTCTAAGCCATTACATAACATCAATTTTTCCGAAAGAGTAGGCAGAAGAGCTGCACAACGACATTTGTCCTGTATTTTATATTTCTCATGGAACAAGCGGCGAGCCTAGCGGCGAGCGATACACTGGACACAAATCTACTGCTACTAGAAATTTCCAGTTAATAAAACCCAATAATACTTTGGCCGACGAGGGCATCAAATCCAGGACCTCGTACTCAGCAGCGACGTTTACAACCACTACACCAACGAGACACTCAAAAATAGTATTGAAAGTAAAAGAGACATTCGTATGCGATTGGAGTAGCGCGTAGATGCATTTATTACTAGAAATAGGAGACTTGCTGAACGCATATGGACCTAGTTATCACACGTAAAAACTTACATATCACCCACGTCATAAAAGCCTTCTTTCATATTTATTCTTATAGTTACTATGTAGAAGTAAGGTGGCTATTGAATGGAGTGATCAATCAAGAACAGGTGGGCAGTATCATAATATACTCAACTTGTACATACGAGTACACAACTGTTATCAGAACCAGATGTGTATCTAAGTCTAAACGTAAATAAATTTTGCATTCGAATGTACCAGTCGACATCAGCGCTTAATACGTTGCACAATTTCATACGAAATTTATAATACTGTTCTTATCGTGAGTAACATAGTTGAACTGTCGACATTGCCAAAAATATCATTAAATCAATCATGATTATCTGGTTCTTAGCGTTCAATATCAGTTGAGCTTTATAAATACCTTCTAGTTGCATGTGTGTATGATTATTTATTATCTTAATGTATGTATGTGTGATCTTAATGTATATATGTGACTTAATTATATTCTGCAGTACACAAACATACTTTTTTAATGTTCTGATTTATTTACACTAAAATACTGAGAACCTCATGATCCCAAATTAAAACTTGTTTTAAGTAAATTGAAATATATTGTTCAGAACATTATTTTTGAAGCTTGCTTCTAAATCACGATACGTTTTATATGATATTTTAATGCTAAGGTCATTTTGTACAACAATAACTTGGCAATATTATCGCTATTTTTGCGTCAGAATGTCTGAATTTATTCTTAATATTGGTCCAGTATTTGTTGAAGTTGGCACATTTAATTTTAAGTGTTCACGTTATTGAGGTTCATAAGTTAAAGAGTACGTCTTACCAAATCTTTGCTCTATGTTACCGACCGGTCACTTACTGTTAACCTATAAGGAAAAGGTAGGCGGAGAAGTGTAGTATATTCCCATGTTTCACTAGTTATGTTTGCAATAAGGGATGAGTCTATTGCTATACACTACGCACAAAACCACGTTCCTTGCTCTTACTGGGGATATCAAGTTAGAACAACCCCACAATATTTAGCCCCACCAGGATATCAAACCTAAGGCGTTTTAATCGATAGTCGCACTTGCAACCACTCGACCGATAAGGCAATCTCTTATAGTTAGAGCTAAAATAACTTTTATTAAAACTCACAACGGATTGGCGACTATAGGTACTCTAATAATTATTATGCATAGAACAGTTAACATCATGTAATTGTCTAAACTGATAAAATTAAAGTAAAACTTCTTAGATGAGATTAAAAATTTTCAAGCGTTACGAAAATTTACGATTACGTGAAGAGTAAAACGAAAAGGTAATAAGCGCCATGCAGAACGTGTCACTTACGCGTTTGATTGAATTGCAATGAATAGAACAAATTTATTTTTGAATCATTTCTTTTTTTTTTGTTCCGTTTTGCATCATGATTACCCAATTTATGGTATTTTTGTTAATTGGTTCCCCTAATTACACCATAGTACTTTTCAACAGATTGTGCTAATTAAATTGCATCAAACTTAAATTGAACCAACAGCAGAGAGACAAAGCTGTTGCTAATACCTGCTCAATAAGGCATGGGTCGGTTCTCGTTGAGCAGGCATTAAATAATCGTCAGCCATCTCGCACCGCGTATTTCAGCACTATAGCTATTGATCGAAGTGAAGAAAATCGCCATTGCGATTTCAAGCGCCTGAGGCAAATTTGTATCCTTACAGTAATAAAATATTTGCTCTATTTTTCTAATCTTACAAAAGCACAAAAAGTGTATTTTTTTAAATCTTTAATAAATCTACATTAAATGAAGATATCGTTATAATTTCCCTTAAAGATAAGGACTAAGTGTCTAAGAAGTAAAAAGAAAAATCAGATCAAAATTTATTCAGTAGTTTTCGTGATGTGCGCATAACGGCAGACCTCTATAATTTTATTTATGAAGAAAAATAATTGACCACATTCCGCGTATCATTTCCATCATCTACTTATAATACTTACATACTCTTTGCCTTTGATTGTTCGTATCTGGTGTGAGAATTCTCATTGTAAGATAAGACTCCGATACTATCTACACATGGTTCCTTATTAAGATATTCGCTGATACGAACCCTCATTCATAAATAACTCCAGTTGTGTACGCAAATAGACCAGAGGCAAGCGTTTGTCTGTCACTCAAGTATGCATTCAGTATAAAATACGGATACATTTATGGGAGGACAAGCGGCAGAACTACTGTTACGTCCTCGGCGTAAGTAGTCAATATATATTTATTTATACTAACAGTACAGTTGTTACGTTGACTGTAAATAGTCAATGTACATTTATTTATATTTGTAGTGTAATAATAGTCGATATTTGAATGTAATTAAGTTTGAAATAAGCGTATCTTTTTTATGTAATCGTAGCATATATAGATAGACGCTGTATTTATTCCATTTCTGCTATATACAAGCTTTAACTATAACAAATCCCACACAAACGTGTTACAAAGATTTCTCTTTATATATTAATGAATAGATATTGCAGTTGGCCCATAACGGAAGAAGCCATCCAGTATTCAAACATCCAGCTGCAACAACTCATAAGAGAATTACCATCCGTTGTGTAATGAATTGTATCAAATCGTTTCATCTATCCAATTATCAACATCCGATGTTAACCTCAGTTCATAGCGGCTTCTTATTATTAATATAACAGTACATACGGTGGGTTATATTTAATCATAAATATGTGCATGATTTCTTGACGTTAGAAGTACTTGCCAGAATTCGAATTCCCATTGTTAAGTAACGACTCCTTCGATATGCAACTTAAAAATATTTTTTATCGTTGCTTTGCGTAAAATTGCGTAAAATATATCCAAAAGCAAGTGTACAATAATGAACCGTGTTCAATAGTGAAACATTAAAATGTCGACAATAATGATGATGATCATCATCAACATTAACAGTCTATATCAAGGCCGGTGATGATGATGATAAAGTACACTTTTATTTTAGTTTCATTCAATAGAGATACATGTTGTAGTTCGTGTGAAACGTACCTTATCCTGAACCTGTTAGAAGACGAAGAAAGTAGCGCGGCTAATTTCCCTACGTTTGTTTATGTTGCGGAAAATACATTCATCAAGAGCAACAGGATGCAGGAGCCGAGCGGAGAGCAGCTGACAAGGGATACTGCTAACTGGAATGTATTGGCGATCGGTAACTGGTATGTACGGTCACGTTCATCTGTATTCTATGCACTTATTATTTGTATACTATTGAACATATCCGTCGTGTACTTTGATAAAAATTACTTTTATCTGATGACACCTGGTATAATGGCGTGGAGTTTACCTAATGTTGTCAGATTCCTTGTCATGGAATTTTATTATTAATTACTGTGTATATATTAGTTAATAATAATAATAAAGATCCGGAAACTTCTCCATACAAACCTATTTGATCCGAATCTATACATGAATCTGTGCTGTGATAACAAGACAAGTGATGAGCTTGTTACACATACATACATAAATTGCTTATGAAATTTTTTTTTTTTATGATACAAAATATTTTTCTTGTGTAATAAACCAACCAACAACCCATAGTTCAAATGTCAGCTCATGTCTACATCAACAAGCCAATCACAGTGTAAATATTTTATATATTTTTTAAATTGTTTTCTTTCAACACTTTCGTGCGCACATGTACATCTCGGCGCTACTATTTATCGGTATACCGGGACACAAAATAAATAGATTCGCCTCAGAGCGGCAGATGTCTCCGCTCCAGTCTGCTCTAACGCAGTGAAAGTTTGTGTTAATGTATCATCAACTGAGCTATCAACGTCACGATTATTGCCAGCATTACACTGACCATACACTCGCGTTTATATTTACGCAAATCTGCGAAAATGTTGGTTTTGTTTTTTTATATTGTTATAGAATGAACTTTAATATCTAATTCTAATTAATCTAATTTATTTGTAATTTCGATCGAATGCCCTCTCTTTACCGTAAAATTGTTGCATATTTTGTACCAGAACACAATTTTTTTTCATTTTTAAATTCATTTTCTTAGTGTCGCAATGAAAGTAATTATCAATTATTAAAAAGTGTACTGTTTTAAATTTATCGCCGATTATTCAAGTGACATATATTCCAGAAAAATTGTTATGCCTAAACCTTATATTACGTCATAATCAAATAAATATCTTAAAATGTAAAAATATCAGTTTTGCGTATTACTTAGCACACATCATGTGATCATACTGTGGTAGTGCCAATCAGTTGCCGATATGCAAATTGACACAAAGCTTAGATCAAAACTACAATTAAATGACCTTGAAAACACTATCGCTATCCAATCGTACTCATTAAAATTATTATGTAAAAGCGTACCGTTACGAACAAGCCACTTGATCACGCGCTAATGGTTTAAACTGTTAGAAAAAATATTTCAAAACTCAATGGATTAAATTATTACAAAAAATATTCTTAACAATTTATACCGTTGACTTTAAGCACTAGGTACATTCGTCTGCCTCTTCGGGAAAATACAGGCGGGATTTTGTGTTAGTTACATTTATTTCCATTACACCCCATCCAAATTGCATTTTACAATAGTTGGTGGGTGTCGATGTAGATTGACGATTCGTTAAAGAATGCGATGGCGGTTATTAGGGGAGGCTAACATCCAGCAATGGACTGAGACAGTGTCATGAAAATGATTCTAATACAAAGTTACGTTAGTTAAAGCTCCAATCGCTTCATTCGCTCTGAGCTTATGATGCTTGATAGTTTTTTTATTAGCCGTAGATTCGTGTTTGACCACAATGTCACCGAAAGGTAAGCAAGATGAATACAAAGTGAATACAAAGTGCCTATTCAATCTTATCTTGATTAATTCCACGTTGTACAAATCGTGAAATACCTAGTCTGTCAATTTACACACACCAGATGCCTTAAGGGGTAGGCGGAGGAATAAATATTTAGTTTCTTGCTGACCTGACATGCATCTATACTATATATTTCTCTTCTTACAGGCACACCGGTTTCGTAGACTTTGTTATTTGTTAATGTTTCTAGTAAAGAGTCAGTTTCGACATGGACCTAATTAAATTTATCAATTGAGACACTTTAAGATAAATTTATCAAAGTTGAGTAATAGTTACCTATTTTGATAAAAATAGATATTAATTAATTACGTTCATTTATACGAACAAGGACAATAAATATTTTTCTAATCTACATTACGTTACTCCGTTTATAAATGTTATTAGATTAAAAATATGTTTAGTTGCTCAAAAAGATGCATACTTGATAAATCAAGTATTGGATACCATATGAAGAAACATTCGTTGTAAATTGTCATGTAACGTATAATATCCTATGAAAAAAATAAGTATTTTTAATATTTTTATTTCTCTTTACGCTTAAATATGGTTAATGAACAAAAGAGTCCGCCCACCGGCCTCGTGAAAGACCTGGCGTGATGATGATATAATAATAAAACAAATATTCAAACCTACTTCCTACGAATGTCGTATTTCGCTCGATACTAATCTAGTTTACGCACTTAAATGTCTGCTTGTGTAATTCCATTCGCAACTTCCTTTCAAGAAGCCGATTCATTAAAGATACTGGCGGATTTGATGCTCGCATATAAAGCTGAGAGCAATCAAACGAATCGATAAAACGCATTGCTACGATTCACAATATCTAATTGCTACGTGGATTAAGACATTATCTGACTTCGGAACACGTTAAGTGTGCAACGTCTTTACATTGACTAGTTTTTGTTCGCGGCTGCGTTCAATGTAGAAAGTCGGTTCTGTTTTTTGCTGTCTTCCTAAGTGATGGTATAATTATGCATGGCAACACCAAGCTTGGTATTGGATTAAGAATTTTACGTCCGGTAGTGTCTTTGCACAATCGCTTCTGAAACGTTTTTTGTTATGTTTTTTTTTTTTCATTTTATTTGTACTTGTAACCAAAAGCTTTTAAGCTCAGACTTCGTAGAGAGCAAGATTTGCTTTTACTTCAACATAATTTTAATACTAGTTCACACATTGCAATTTTGTCGAAATGGAGTGAAAATTTTTGCATGGTCATTGCGATTTCAAAAAAAAGGGTCAATGAATTCAAAATATGTAGGTAATGTAACGCATTATGGCTAATTTTTTTTTTAATTTAGTTAAGTGTAAGTGTTAAGTGTTAAACAAAACCTAATGGACAACTCACTAAAAAGGCACACGATTCGATTTTGAAATCAATATTTACGTATTGAAATTAGTTAGTTGCGATTTCAAATGCTAAAAGCCTGTGCATTACGAAGTTTAATTTGTCCACTGAATCATGAACTCTATATGGCTTTGATAAGCACTTTTACATCAATCCAGTTCTGTCAATTAGAGGAATGTATGCCTCATTTAACCATTTCGAGTATAAGTGACAGAATTACATGTAATTTTAACAATTTTCTTATCATAGCCGTCAATCGATCTATGAAATATGTATAAAATAAAGTTCGTTGCGTTGAACGTAGCGTTACACACACCACGTAAGCGTCGAACAGAAAAAATGTATTACATGAATGCAATATGAGCGGAATTTTTATTTATTAATTTATTTATTTCAAATTTATTGCATGGGTGTGCTAAAACTGATAAGGCTATCATTTAATTGACGTTAACTAACGTTCAGATATTTTGATTATACGGTTGTAAAAAAGATTTTGCCACTTGAATGACAAGGTTGTGAAGTTTGCTGACCTGTATTTTAGTAGTGTGGTGTGCTATGGTCTTAGCTTTTCTTAGTCTTTTCTTAGTCGACTTTAGCTTGAGATATAGTTTAGTTTGTGATCAATTGACGGTGTGTGAAAATTTCTTAAATTGTCATATTTATTATTATCCATGTCCCCCACTCTATTTTTAGTGCCTCACTGGTCGAATCGAGAGAGCAAGAGGTCCAGGGTTCGACACTGCTCCACCTACACCTCCAACGAGATACAAGCCTGATATTATTTACATATGTTTTTCAACATTTTGAATTAACTTCAGTTAAGACTATGTTCGTTTTTATTGACAGCAGTCAACATCATGTTGCTTTGATTCACAAACACCCATTACCAATCAATTCGTCTTACCTGTTACTCTACGGCTATACTGTGAAGTGATTTAATTAATGTGCGCCGCGCTTTACCTAGCGTGGTCCGACAGGCACAGTGTACGACAATCGTAACAACACATCAGCCGCATTAGCACGAGGGGTGTCCCTCGTCGGCTTGACCTCGCCCGCTCTAATGAACTGATAAACGACTGCGACCGGCGAGCGGTGTCATGGTAGGTTCCACTAACAAAAGTGTTTATATTGTCTATTCAGTAAACTAGACGGATACTTGATAGAGTTGATAGCCCTGCTCTTTTCCTATGGGTACTTGGTGAGCTTGGTGACCCGCACTTAAAGAACGTAGCGGGCTATGTCCTTAGATGTTGTCATTTTCAAAGGAGGCTCGTGCCCAATAGCAGAGCAATCAAAGGGTTGATGATGATGAAGAAGTTGGTGGTGGTGCCTTTGCTGCTGATAATGATGACGATGATGATGATGGTAGTTTGTAATTTGGGTAAAAATATGACGCCATTTGGCCGATATCTGAGAGTTCTAATAGCACGCGAAGTATGCAATGATTATTAAGTATAGAGAGTTGAGTGCTTGATGTATTGAGTATTATTCGTAAATTTAATAATACGAATTGATGATTTAAATTTAATCAAAAGTTATAAAGATTTTCATTAGCATTAATAATTTATTAAAAAAATATTTATGTGATTATTTATATCATTTTTATCTATTTTTCATTTGCAGAATTAATTTCATTAACATTTAATTATGTGATTGCACACACACACACACACACACGCACTCACACTATCAGCCCGTCACCGTCCACTGCTGGAAATGGGCCTGGAGAGCCTTACGTGACTACTTCATCAATATTTATTTTTGACATCAAACTCGTAAATATATAAATCAATTCGTTCCCATTGAGAAAGACGATAAAATCAATGGAATATTTCAAGGTTTCTATGTCACAATATGTTTAATGATAGATAAATAAGTTTTAGTGACATTGATAAATATTTCTATAGTGACAGACCAATACGGAAACCAGATGTGTCGCGGATTAACTCCTACACCGGTTAAATACAATTATGGAGTCAAGTATTCGATATTAAGTACTCCCATAGTATTTAAATAGCAGAGAGCATAAGGTATGTTATTTCTTTCAATACATCTTATTTATACTTAATACTTTTTAATATTAAGTATAAATCTGCCCTCGGCAATGGATCACGCGTATGTGAATGTGTTCCAGAGAGACTTAAACCACGGTGTCTGTGCTTAACTCTATTGTTAGAGACATCGTTTTATTCTCGCAAGTAACTTAAGTAAACAATTTTCTAAGTAAGAATCCTTTCATACCATTTACGTGTAGGTACTTAATTGGTGAATTACCTAATTCATAGTTTTGTAGGTAAAATAATTTCTGTAGCAATAACCCGTTACTGCTAGTTTATTATTTCATTTTTCTTATTTGTAACATCATCATCATCATCATCATCATCAGCCTATAGCTGTCCACTGCTGAACATGGGCCTCCCCCAGAGCGTGCCACGCTGCTCGGTTTTCCGCCTTCCTCATCCAATGCCTACCGGCGATCCTCCGAATTATTTATAACTCAAGCTGTTAATAATAATACATACATAATATGTCATCTTCATGTCAGATCTCTTACGGGTTAGGCAGTGAGCACGGAGTGCCAAATATCTCTATCCTTACAGACCTCCCGAGCTACTTCCACATTTATCACTCTCATTCACAACATGATTAATAATAATAAAGCTACATAATTTTATAAAACACTTAAACAAAATTAATAATTAATTAATCTACATTAAGTTTCTAAAAGCACTAAAACAAAGGCATCTTTATGAAAATAACTTTAGTCGCAATTAACATGATTCACTTGAACCATTAGAATGATTTAAGGCGGTGACGAATACAGGAGATTTGTGTATGAAGGCCATGTAAGGAACCGGACTCCTTTCATGCAATTGTGGCTACTAAATTTAATTACAACTGCCGTTTGCTATTATACGCATTTAAATCTAGATTTTAGTGTAACCAGTATATCAAGATGACTAAGTGAACTTTGTGACAAAGATACGATATGTGCGATTAAAAATGAGTCAGATATTACTGTCATTAAAATATATCAGAAGACTATATGAAATAATAATCGTCCGTTGTTTGTTAGGTTGGATTCCAATCTGGGACAAATATTTATGTATAATGGGTACAAGTTCATGTCAGTTTGTAACACTCGAAAACTGACCAGTGCGTTCGCAGATTTGAAGTCATCATCATCAGCCTATTCCCGTCCACCGCTGGACATAAGCCTTTCTAATATAATACTCCACTAGACTTGAAGTAGAGCTCTGTTTTCATCTTTCTTGAGAAACCTGACATCGTGTTAGGAGAATCTCAAAAGAAAATTTATTCCACATTTTCTCCATTATCAGTCATTATCCATTGAAATGAGGTCCTCCAAAAAGAGTGTGTGTGTAACCGAAGAATGTATTTCTCCACGCAAGGTATGCGGGTTGGGGTTGTAGAGCACTGATTTTTGCACCGGCCACGCTTCAGCCCCTCTGCGGCCTGTTAGCCGTCGTTGGCTTATAAAGCGATCAGCTGATCAGTCTACTAAGGGACAGGATGTACCAAGGGCGGGTGAAATTGACTCGAGCTCCTCAGATGGTGTTTGGAACCTCTTTTATCTACATTTTCTGGTTATTAATTACGCTACATTGAAACAAACAATGATGTTCTACAAACCTTGTATCGTAAAAAGGATTACATGTTTTATTTCCATCGTTACGTTACTTACGTTATTATTACGTTGTACAATTTGATAAATTGCTCAACATACATTTATAATCGCATTATTGTTCAGTTCAATTTGATATAGAAAGCCTGCATCGAGTAAATGCGTACACATTTATTTAATACATGACATTACATTCTTCAAAGATGCTCTTCCTTGCGTCCAATGCGTAATTACGTGTTTATACTAAATTATGCGTTTGGTAGAACACATTAGTGGTGAAACGTCGTAAGTGCGTGGTAGTGTCACTTAATATAGAGCTTTGTTGGGTTGGGATAGAGTTGGTTTCGTATTATTTTTAGTTTTGTGTAGAAGACCCATTTGATGGAGTGCTCTCGTTTTCAGATTGTTCCAAAAGATAGGTAGTGGCTGCATGCAAAATACTTCCCTTTGAGATATGAGGACCGTTCAGCGGTCGTATATTATTTAAGGTATTGGAGGGCGCCACACACGTCGCTCCCGTATGCGAATTTAGATATAAAGTTTAGACGTAACATTTCGCTTTGTTTTGCAAATATTTAGAAATTCTGCCGGGCTTTCGTAAGTCAATGATATTTGTGTCTACAAAGTGTCCTTAAAATGTTGTTCTAATGATGGTGGACTGATTTTGCAATGGACTCATAATTTTTAAAAATAGATATAAATAACGTTGAGCGTTTACTTGTTTCTACATTCTATGACACATATGAATATAGAAATCTTCATCTGTAATAAATATCTGTATTTTTTCATTAATTACATGTGTATGTATATACTAGAGAAGGTAGTATACAAGGTAATTATTATTTAATTCTTGCTGATCAGTTTTTTCATACAGTTGTTGTTTCGTTTTAAATGAAATATTTATTGTGTATATGTGCTATAATATAGTTCTTAGAAAGTGAATAAATTCTGTTTTTATTAAATCGACTTAATATTATATCGACTACATTGTAATCTAATATTAAACTAAATACTAATAACCATATTTTGACTAATCTTTAGACTAACTTCCAAATACATAATTACTCGCATATAATATGAGTACTTAAACAACAGTGATATTCTAAGGCAGTCTCATTAGAGGCTACAATGAACTGATTTAGGAAAGTCGACACCAAAAACGGTATACGATCATTAATCTTTATACCGTACTCGTTAGAAAAAGCAGGAGCTGGCCCAAAATGGGCTTCCAGGACCACCCGTGACCTCGGAAGCGGAACCACCCACACCCCGTCACGAGCCCGCTATCACCAGCGATCTTAATTATGAGCGTGTCGATTATCATCTTAAATTTTCTACCTTAAAAGGTCTATAAAGAGTCGCTAAGTATACGCAATTTATTCCAGATTACGCTCGCCCGCCGGAGTTATGTCACGACTTGCTTACGAGCTTCGCGGACACTTCTGTTTTAGTTAGGCTCCGTTTCCGTGCACGAAGCCATTGTTTCAATATTATTATTATTTTTGTACACATCTATGATACCATTGTTTAATTATTATTATGTGCAATTGATATTTTGATATCGTGGCCTTTGTCCACCCTGTAAGTGACTTGGTGTGACGATATGATGGTAATAATAATGTTGTATGTAAGGCATGTTAAGAGGTAGGCAAAGAGGAAAGTAACTGGCATATGTGTATGTTTACTATATTTTAATTTTTATTAATACCTACTTCTGCTCGCTTTACCTTCACGGCCTTATTAGGCTGAGGTGTGTGGCCTACTCCCTCTATTTACCTGTTATGTTATATGTCTCACCATGGAATATTGGCCGAAATTATTGCCTTATACCGGGCACAAATTCAGACTTCAAGACGTTATTAGGAATTTGAAGTTAGAAAAACCCCGTGGTTTGGAAAATTTGCTAATTACATCCAGTTTCAAATAAAATATTCATTGAAAAATAACTAGCCAACTGTACGTTTGTTACTTCTAATGTCTATATTAAAGTCGTCGGGATATCGTCAGCAGTAAAACTATATTTTTTTTATTTCACCACGTGGAAAGTTCTGCAAATACTTTACGAAACAGTTTAATAATAATTATACTCTATAAATATTATGTATCATAAATAATTCAGTAAAAACGATTTTAGACCAAAACAGAAAGATTATGAATATTGCTATTTCCATATTTCAAACCAACCATTCGAATAATATCGAGAGCATACACGTAAAGACATACGTTAATTATAATTAATAATATAATATCTGTAAAGCTTATTTACATAATCAAAACTGAAAGTTATCCAATTAATTGAATTATTATAACCAATTAAAAATCAATTTCAATTAATGGAATTAAACTAAAAACGATCACATGTAACTCCATGTGAAAGCATCACATTGTGTTGCTCCTTATACTACGAACGACTGCAGTAACTGTAGAGTCAGTCCCTACTAAGCCTTAGTCGCACGTGCCGCGGGTATTTCGTAATCGAGAGTAGCGATTTTATCTCGTTTTATAACAAGAAAGTCAATTGAGGTAAACAATGGAGAATGCGATGTACATTACTCAGTGCCTATTAAAGGTAGCATTGAATATTATGATAATGAGTAATCGCCTTTATACACTTTGATCGATATGTTTGATACTTTATTATTAATTATAAATCGTCACGCTAGATCAGTTACGGAACTGGCAGGGTATACATACTGATTGGCAAATATTTCTGTCATTACAAACCTAGCGTGTTTCTTTTATATTCATCTTTCTCTTCAATCACTCAAGCCGGTTCCAAATTCTTTTGAATGCTACAATGCCAACTTTGTCGTAATTAAATTATGTAACGGTTTAACTTACATATGTTATCCCCGGTTCTTCATGAGTGTTCGTCGAACGCAGTGATTTTTTGACGAAAAATTTGTTCCGAAAGCTCCCGTTTTGGACGTGACTAGAGGTTTTATATGTAGCGTCACGCCTATAATCCCCGAAGGGGCAGACAGATTTTATACTTCTTTGACTTTCAACTGTCTGTCCATTGTGTCTATTATGTCTAATTGACAACTAATCCAGCTAATTGACTGGATTGATATTTCTTTATCCATTTCTTAACTATAGGTCGAACATTTACAGAATTTTTAAAGATTTTGTCAATCTACTTTCATGTACAAAAATATCTATATTTTACATGTTAAACGAATTATTTATATACAGAGAGTCTTTTTTTGTGTGTAGTTTTAAACTGTTTTAATTTATAATATTGGTAGAGAATATAATAATTATTGACCGGATGGCCCATTATGGACGCGTCACGCGCCCCACTACTGTTATAACGCAGCTGCCTTCAGGCTTTGATGCGATAAACAAATTAATGTTCCTGGTATAGCATAACATCTTTTTAGTCATGTTTCTTCCGTAAATGGACTAAGAAAATTGGTTTTAAAACAATTATTATTTTGTATTGTTATTTTAGTTACTACAATTAAAATAATTATAAATATTAAATTAAGTATTACAGTTACTAAAATTAAGTAGAAAAATATGACTAATATATAATGCAAAACCAAAAGGCCAAAATTTAATCGGATGTTGTAGAGTAATGTTGCAATTTGTTTCAGTTTAATTAGCTATGTAGACGAATAGTATGTACATATATACTGTTAATATACATATATTCCAGAAAAGTATGAAAAATCTGCTCGGCCAGCAGTAAAAAACAAATATTTTACCAGGAGATAAAATTCATACAAAAGAATGTAGAATTGTGTTAAACCAAAATTCTTTTTTTCGATACAACACATATATACTACAATTTTCTGTAATTACTCCACATCAAAAGAAACATTTACTAAGAGCAAAAATATTCTAAAATCAATCGAAAACATATACCTATGCAACGGATTCAAATGTTCGAAACAGCTCTTTCTCTACATCCGATTGGATAATAGAAACAATTGCGTTAACGTATCGAATGTATAGCGTAAAAGGTACAATGTAAATGTAAATGAGGTACACGTTACACCAGCGTACTCTAAGTGAAAATTAATGTTGCGTATAATGCGAATAACATTATTGCGTACAGAATACACATTGGTCGCTTAGCGCGCGCTTATGTGCAATCTCTCTTATAGTTCTCGCTAACAAACGGACTCTACATCACGTTAAAAGTATATAAATAACAATAATAATTGAAAGGCTATTGTTATGTCGTCATGGTATTTCGTTTATTGTTATATCGCCAGGTTTTAATGGGGTTGACAGAGGGTACCGAGTGGCAAATATCTAGAGTTACAGGCATGATGTGTTTTTCGCTGTTCACGATTCTCTTCGCATATGCTAGTAACATCGGTTGTGATTAAATATACTTTATATTGAAGCTTTCATAAAGTGTGTAATTTAAAGGACACATGTACCTAGTATTATTTAAAATATTTCTGCAATGTTTAATTTTTGTCATCTTTAGCGTAGATCTAATACATTGCATGTCTAGAAGAGTTCGCAAAGGCATATATGAACAACGTCATAAATGATGTAAAATCTAAATATCAAAATCAAGCAATCCTCGTAGCTAAAGGTAGTAGGAATGAGTGTGATTGTGTTGGTGAAGATAAGGCAAATAGCTCACACAATTGCGGGTAGGCTCTGCGGCGCTGACGATGCGGTCTAATGGCGAGCCGCTGGCGACGGACTTACATGGAACCGATTGTAGTGCGCCCCAAAAACGGAAGAACCCGTTACGGAAGAACCCATTACCCGTTAGAGTCCCCATATTCCCATCATAACTTTCTTTGTCATTATATTTTTGTTTTATGAGAACTTATCGTATTTTATATTTTTGTTTTTTTTGTATTGTATTTAATTAGAAATGCAAATATCATTTTTATTTGCTGTGGGAAAATTTAAATTAATTTTGGTCTCGTCGTGGAATAGGGAGTAGATTTACTGTCTTTTAAGAAGGCAAGATGTAAAAATAAATTAGTATGCTCACTAAAACTGCCCACTTTTTTATTTAAATAAGCTACTTCCGTAAAATTTGGGAGTAATCACACTTTTAGTGATAAGACCGCCATTTATCCTTGTTACTGTCCGCCCGATTTTGTTATTGTTGTACTTTGAATTTTCTTTAATGTGTTATACAATGAATTATTTTGTATTATTGTATTTAGAAAATAGGCATTCGAAGTCTTATCAAAATAAATACTTGTAAAAAATAACCAGGCCTACTGGAAGGCATTTCAGTGTGGAACAAACAGTGCTCTTGTACAACCGATCTTATATACATCTGTACATACATATTCCTTTCTTATCGTGTACATGAAATAAAAATAATAAACGTATCAAAACCTTTACACCCCACGGTTACCGGCAGCCGGTATGATTACGCGCGGAGCGGATAAGGCAAATAGTTCATACAATGGCTGCGAGGCCCGAGCCGCTTTGTTGCAGCGGCGCGGCGGCCTAATGCTCTACGTACATGGCACCGAATGCTGTGCAACTCCAAAACGGACCAGATCGCTCTATGAATACCCCCTACTCAGCTTCCACACTCTAATTTAAATATCTGTGTATAAGGCTAAACTGTTATAAGCGTCGATATTTCGCTCGTTGTTGCTGTTGAAGAAATTATTGGCTTGTATTGGATTAATGTTGTTGGTAATATCCATCGATGTGTGCGATATTGGAGGAAACTTAGGCGCTCGAAATACATACATTTACATTTCATTCGCTTATATGTCATATTTTTGTTTGAAGTTAAAGTTCAAAGTGTCTGTCTCGTTGGTCGAGTTGGCAAGCGTGACTGCCGACCGGGAGGTCCTGGTTTCAAATCCCGGGTAGAGTGCTATTAGATTTTTCTAATTTAAAATTTCTAGTAGTGACTCGGAGTCTGAATCTGTGCTCGGTGTACGGCAATAGGCTCACCACCTGTTCCATGGGACTTAAACGTGAGTCGTGACTGGTGAGACGTGATATTGTACAACACTCTTCTGCCTACCCCTTCGGGGATTATAGGCGTGACGTTACGTGAAGGTTTAAAGCTTTTTGATATTATTATTCAATCTCCTGTTACAGATTGAAATAAAAATGATAAAATATATAGTGCTGTGATGAAAACCCCAGTTTCTACATATATGTAGAGGCTGTGGTTATTATTTATGAATCGCATTTCGTCTTGTGTCTTAGACAACTCTTATCTCATCCGAGAATGAGAGAGGCAATGCCATATTCAACCACGCTGGCCAAGTGTGTTCTAAGGGACTTCATAAGGTTAACATTATGTAAAAATCTAAGGTGTACCTACATGAATCCTCATGATATTTTCCTTCACTGTTACATCAAATATAATGCCACCTGTGTTTTTCTGAATGCCAGGCCAATTTTAGTTGACAATTACAGTAAATGATATTAAAGAAAGGGATTTATAAGTCTCCGAAACTGGCTTGCATGTACGAGTATGTAGAAATTGATGAATGTAAAACAAGCACGGCAAGTCTGCAAGGATAGAGATATTTGACACTCCGTTCTCTCAGCCTACCCCTTCAGGGACCTGGCCTGAATGTATGTAGGTATAGTATG
>DWME01003435.1:0-18337 GCA_018244795.1 Parelbella ahira ahira | reverse complement strand
CACTTTCTAGGCATACTATCTCGCTCGCTTTCCGTCAGGTCAAACTGTAGGCAAAAGCGAACCCATAGAAATTGTAAAAAAAAGAGTACATAATATATTTTTGCGCGTCAAATGTCGAAACAAAATTTGGAAAGTTACGTGTTCATAAAGTCGAAAGGTCAAATGGAAGCACGGAAGCCAACAAAATGCAACATTACGAATGCGTTGTTTTGGAGTTTTTCTGCGTAGAAAGCCGTAGAAAGTTCTGCAAACCTCCGTTTACCTACATATAGATTCAATTTACAAATGTATAACTTTCAATCTACACCTACTCAAAGGGTATAAGTAATCGGCGCTTGGGTTGCTTTACAAATCGAATTTTGTATCGCTCTTATTACAATAGACCGTCTTCTGTGTGCCTACGAAAATTTGTACTGTCTCTGTTGTACTGTTTCGGTGTACAATAAAGAATATATTTTACTTGTAAAATAAAATCGTCACCCACTATGCTATTGTGGGACATAACAGCTGAATCGTGGGAATGTACTACACTTCTGTGCCTATCCCCTTCGGGAAAAGAAAGGCGTATTGTTATGTTTATTACAATCGCCGTAGAAGTATGACTCGCACTACAGTACAAAGCTCCATATGCTCTTGACTGTACCTACTATACTTATCCCATCTTCCATACAGCTATTTACCCATACAACTTTTTAAATTGGCGAGGCTCGTGCCGCCGCCTATCTCTTATGGACCAGGTACCTACTTACGACATGCCTGTCAAATACAAACACAATATTTGGACCTAGTTTCCAATATCGTGTACCGTTAAATTATATAAAGCAATATATTAATAATCGTCTCTACAAATGACTTGACGTCTCCGGTGTCGAGGTGCTTCATTTCCATTTTCGAATCTTACCAAATTACTTACGTAGGTCGATACATTGCACGTTTAACTGACGTCAGGCCGTAACTCGTCTCGTACTTTGGAGCTTTTATACCGAATTGGAAGAAATAAATGGACGCACGTTTTGGCGGGAGGAGGGCGGTGGGGAAGTTCGTCATCGGCCACCCCGTGCCACACCGGGCAGCTCACGTAATCAACATTCACGTTTTTGTTATTCCTGCAAAGCCCTATAAAAATCTTTATGTATTATATAAAATACACAAACATTTTCATTTTAGCTTTTGTTCGCTTAATTGAAGTAGATTACGTGATTATGTACATTGTGTACTGAGGTTACAAGTAAATTGTGAAATCAATAGCCATTTTGAAACATGATATTACATATATGTAGCACTTTATCTTCATATACATAAGATTTTACATTTTCCCGCATGCTTGCAGCTTGAAAACTACGAATGAATTATGGTTGGATCGATGCTAAAGAGAAGTGACTAAGACGAAAGCTGATGATAAAGATAATGCTTCTGTCATGCTGCTGTGACCGAAATTCGTGGTACTGCTAGATCGGAAACGCTAGTCACTAGCTAGTTTTTAAGTATCTTTAAGTACAGGTCTATACCTACAAAACGCCTTTTTACTCATTACAAATTATGTAACAACCTAATTAACGTGGATATATACATCAAACAATTTTTGTACCGAATATTATTGAATTAGTTTTAAAATAACTTTCGAGTACATCATCATCATTACATCATCAGTCTGTCACAATTAAATGCTGACATAGGCCTCCCAAAAAGGGCTGTAGCCAATAATCCCCGCGTTGGAATAGCGGGTTGGTGATCGCGTAGCACAGCTTCTCGCACCGGATACGCTGCTGCCCGTTCGGCAGCCAGATGTGTTTAAGTTGGCCGCGTCATGCTGCGATCAGTCTGTCACCGCTTGATACTGCTGTTCATAGTTTATCTCTTATTAACTATTTAAAATAGCCTCAGTGGCCTATATTAAGGATAATTATCTCTAAATTCAGTTGTATTTTTCAATTCTAATTCAGTTGTATTTTTATTAATCCAGTTTTAATAAAATGTACGTAAAGGTACGTACTACGTAGTGGTGTTTGCGAGCGCGCGCTCGCCACCTCCCCACCTCCCCACCTAGCCCAAGTTGTTTGTTATCGGATATAAAAGATGCGCAGTGGGCAGTGGGTTTCGGGCAGGCGGAGCCACTCTGGCTCGCCACTAAAACCCGGTGAAGAAGCTGCAGAGGCCACTAGGGCCAACAGCATATGACATTTAGAAAAAAGGATTGGTTGACTTCTAAGCTTGATCAGGGCAGCAAAGGTGCATAGATAAGTAATAACCTAATAAAAAAAAAAAATAATAATAATCGACCTATTTGTCATTACACTGTTGGAATATGGGTCTCCTCTCATATTGAGAGGGTTAACGCCGTAGTCTGCCACGCTGGTCAAGTGCGGGTTGGCAAACGTAATAAAAGTAATAACCTATTTTGCCTTATTAAAAGTTGTTGTTATACTTTTGATCTATACTGATGACTAGTGTTAATTATTTTGAATTGATTAATGATTAATGTACATGTCTTTGATAAAATATATACATAAAAATAATTACTTATTAAACAAAATAGTAACTCTTAAATAAAATGTTAATTGATGAAATATGTTACGTATTTGCTTATACACTCATATTATTCTAACACAGTGCTTTACAATAGTTAGGGCGAAATGCCTGCCCGGAGAAATGGCTCACACCTTACTAATAGAAATGGAACAAACCGTAAGATCACGCTGTATCGATTAAAACGGTGCTCTAAGATATGAAGAGAACGTAACTCTATTAAATTCTACGACTCGGGCCTCAAGGGAAGGCAATGTAAGAAACAAAGCGACGGTTAAACAGTCACTTTCAGAACAAACGACTACGAGAAAGTCAACCTGCTCTACTTTCGTGAAAGGTGAACGAAAGAAACATGATAGAATTCCACGACTGCAAAGCACATCATTGTCAGTATAAACGTTTCCTCGTGACACATGATCACATGACCAGTTGATAAGATACTTCCGGGGCCAGAAGGTACAGCGCGAGGACGATGTACGGCCTAAAGGTGAAACAGGGTGAAGAGACATAGAAATCGATAATACGGCGCTACCGGAATAAGAAATTCGCCAACCGCTCTGCATTATGCGGGAGAGATCATTAGAGTCGTATTAAGATACAAGATCGATTATATTGAAGATTACAATAAACTAACAATTTCTATTATCATTATATCATCATGCCAGGACCGTTACGACGAAGACAAAGAGCACCGAGTACCAAAAACCTCTATCCTCACAAACCACACGTGCTTTTACTACATTCATCATTATATTTATACACGCATACCCTTTTGACCTTTTATAAGGGAAATAACGGACATGTAGACAAGTTGTGTTAAAGGAAATCCTTCTTTAAAAGGAGTCATTCAGCGTGGCTGACCATTTTAGCCATATTTTCCAGTTCAATTACCGTGTTGACCGACCGCTCGTCGTACGTCACAGACCAGTTAATATACTAGGCACGTCAGTACTACAGGCAAACGCGCACAGTGTGAATATATGTAGTAACTTCACATTATCTGTTAATATATGCGCTCAAAAAAAAACTGTAAAAAAAATGAAATACCTTCCATCCGTAAGGATTAATATGCCCAGGCTGATGACATTGACATTGACAAGGAATAATAAATGCCATATTGCTCGTACATAAATTAATATTAAATTTTCAATAAAATACCTTATTGTGGCTTATATGTAACAGATAGGTATATGATACCGTGGTTTTTTGTAGTTATACATATAAAGAACCAATATTTTAGTAATATATCGTATTTATGTATGACTAACCATTAGGTCAGCGCATGCATATACAGCATTTGGATAACGCTTTTTCTTGCTTCTGACAATACATATATCAATGTTTAGAGCTATATAGATAATAATTGTAGCATCTTTGTAGCCGGCCAATAACACTTCTTACGAATCTTACTATACAAATACACACACGATGTATACATAGAAAACACATAGAAAGAATTGTTCATTACGGACTGGTTCTTTTAAGAATTCATTCGTTTAAACAAATAAATAAGCCAAAAAATCCTTTCATCTATATTAAGACAAATTATTTTAAGGCATTTTATCTTCTTAGCATTTCAGTAAATTTCCTATTTAAACTTTATGTTTCACAGTGTCGTACTGTAGCACGTCTTTTAAGAAAATTATATTTAAATGCATTACTCGTCCATGATCCTCATTCTCGTTGCTCAACACATTCACAAACATACCAAGTTCGACAATAATATGCATGTAGTATAAAAATAAAGAACACTTGCCCTGTCTCAATTTTAATAGAGGAACATTACACAATTAATATTTTAGTAGTTGTGATAAAGCTACATTTTAGCGCATAGAATACGCAATAGCCACTTGTGTTTATTTGTAACAATTCCTTGATTGAAAATACAGCATTATAAACATTCCAACTTGTACATATCGACAGTCATATCCAAACATTATTGACTACACAGCTGCACCTTGTACATTTGTTTTGAAACAAACACATTATTGACTACACCTGCACCAGGTACATTTGTTTTGAAACAAACACATTATTGACTACACCTGCACCGGGTACATTTGTTTTGAAACAAACATTATTAACTACATCTGCACCGGGTACATTTGTTTTGAAACAAACACATTATTGACTACACCTGCACCGGGTACATTTGTTTTGAAACAAACACATTATTGACTACATCTGACAATTTTCATTCTTTGATTGCCATTAAAATTGGTCGAGGTTTTCGACGAGTCTATAATTGACTAAATATTTAGCGATTTATAACCGCTAATAAATGAAGAAATGACAGAGTTAGATTTTTATAATTGTAAACTGTACGTAAAAGAGATTTATTTTATCATTTAATTTAAATTTCAAATTTGTGCGCTCAATAGATCCTGAATTTAAAAAGATCAAAGGTGCTCCAAATGGTTTCTGTAAATATTACTTGGTGCGCATAATATCCCAGCGAAAACATGATTGTTTTCCTGAACTGATGGATATTAACAATTTTATGACGAATTAATACGGATTGAGAGTTTATTAAATAACCATGTATACAAACTGTCACCAACATTTCCATCCAAGGTCGATGGAGATGCCCGCCAGTGCGGCCATTTGCGACTGTCACCTGCTCGTGTGCTCGACACTGTGTCATGTAGGTATACAGCGTAGAACTTTATATTTACTTTTTGATATTAAGAAACAACAATTAATCCTGATTATTTTATATACCTATAAGAAACAGTAAACTTGAAAACAAATGATTGAAAATATATTAGTATCATTGCATCATGCAATGAGTACTAGATAAAATACTTAGTTAGTAAAATCCTAATCGCGATAACGAATTATGTAAAGCATGTGTAGTAACTATTAGGGTAGATGCTATTAACAATTAATATTTTTTTGCCCTCCTTGTTCTGAGAAACAACTCGTGTCCAACAGTGGAACGATAAAAATGTTGATGTCGATGATTATAGTTATATTTTTTTTAATGCCCGGTACCTTTTAATGTAGGCGGAAAGCACCGAGTGCCGAGCTGATGCGTCAAAAAGTGCTTAGTGAAAAGTACGCAAACTAATTCGGCATTGCTTTTCTGTCGTTCTATATTTGGTCTCCTCCCAGTATGAGAAGTTTAGTACCATAGTGTGCCACGCTGCTCAAGTGCGTATTGATAAATTTCACATGCTTAGAAAGCATTTTTTTTTGTAAACTCAAATTTCTGCAGGGTTCCTCACGATATTAATTCACCGTTACAGCAACTTTGAATCTCAAAAAATCACTCAAATTGTCCCTTTTATGTGCTGTAGCGCGATTGTCATTGAATGTAAGAGCAGTTAGCAGTCCACGTGCGCGATAAATCGCTATTCTCCCCGCTAATAGTAGGTCACGCGAGTCGCGTGTCCGCGGCACGTGCGCGCCGCGCCGTAGGAGGGGCGTAGCCAGCTCCGCGCGCCGACACCCGCATATTATATATCTCTGTACGGCTGATATTGTCGTCACATAATACCTTAAGACAATACAACGTTAGTAAACTGTTTGACGACGTATTCACTGAACAGACCTATATACAATACTCGGAAATCGTTCTACGGATCTTTGGAAAAATGTTATTATATACTATGAAATTTAATATAACTTACATAAGGTTGTAATTATTTATTTGTAATGTACAGGAACTTGAATAACTCAATTATTGACTGTAAAGTTATATATTGTTAGGTCACGTTTTATGCGGTGGATACATTTTACAGAAAAGCGCATATAAAAAAATCGCATTAAAAAGACTACTTCCCTTGACAAACTAGGGATACGTCCCGTAATTTTCTAAAATCACATAAAACCAAAACAACGAGTTCAAATTGACTTAATTCCGCATAAAAAAGTTTTCAGAAATTAAAAGAAATAGGCTGCTTAATAAATTACTTCGAATGTCGAAAAGAAATTCATATAAAAGCTTAAAATAAACTTGTATTCAAATTTATTTCATTTTATTTTATAGAAAAGTAATATAGTTTTACATTTTTTAATCATTATCGCTATCTGATAATGGTTTGCACCATTTGCAAAGTGGTTCCAAATCACCTTCATCATCAGAAGAGACTGTCCCAGCAATAGTTATTTGCGGAAAAGGAAGGGAAAAGGAAGGAGGGGGTTAAACAAGCCTATATGTATGTTTGTCCAAGAAATTTTTGGTTGAAATATAAACCACACAACTTCAAAATAGCATAAAAATAATCTGCATAAAAAGAGACCTTACAGTATAGTTCTTGTTGTTGACTGTTTGTTTAATTATTGATTATCTACTTAAGAAACCATTATCTATTATCAAAAGCATGATGTTAGTTAGTTACAAAATATGTGCCTACTGTAAAAATTTGAACACTGATCTTAAACATTTGCTTTGGATTTTCACACAGCCAAAATTATTATTTTTCAAGTGATAAAGAGTAATAAACTTACAGGCAGCATTTATCATCATTATAATCATCATCATCATCAATCCTTTGTCATTGTTACACTGTTAAATTGCAAATGTTCTAAAACCACAATTAGAAACAACCCATCTGAGCACCGTATTTCCCGGGAACTATAAATAGACAAGTACAGCATTCCCACTTTTCATCAGTTATGTTACGCATGCTGTGGAGTAGAGTGAGAGCCTATTAATATACAACAGGCATAAATCCTTACTTTTTGCTACTACCAAATATTTTGACTGACCAAGCATCAAACCTATGATCCTTACTCAGTGGTAATGTGTGCAACTACTAAATTAACAAGTCAATCAGTAGAACAGATAAAAATGATGCTCATTAGCAAAGACCAGTATACCAGTATACAACAATGGACTGAGACATGCTGATTGATATAAACAAATCAACATGTGACTCAGACAAGCCACTCTCTCAGAAGATTTACATGTTATTACAGATCTGTGAATCTAGAGTCACTCTAGAAATAGAGTGAACCATATATATATTTTTAAATTTATATAGTTTATTTGATACAGTGACAACCATGTCATTAACAAAATGTCTTTATTAGAGTCATGAATATGGAAAAAGCACAGCAAGTCTGCAATGTCTGTCCTTGGCAGGTATTTGACACTCTTTGTGATCTCTGCCTACCACATTTGGGGCTTATTGTGAAGATATGTATGTAAATGAGTAAATATCCTCATCCATAACACATACATCATAAATAAAAAGCAATTCAAAAATTGTCTCATCTCATTTCAAAGGAGGCAATGTCCACAGTGTTAAAAATTTTATAAAAAACAGAAATTACAGTTTCTTACAAGAAATATGTATACTATTGTAAGGACATAATTATGGTATATATTGTATTAACAACATTTTTAATATTTTTAGGCCCATTACATAGACTATGCCTATGGGTTATTGTCAAGTTTGTTACCAACTTTATATTTAATATTGATTTTTTGTGGGATACCACCATATTTTTCATCTAATATATTGCTCTATATAAACTATGTTCACAGAGTAACAAAATAATATTAGTATATTAATTTTAACCAAAAGTGAAAATTGCCACCTTTAAAATGATATCACTCAATTAAACAACACACTATGCTTTCAATAATTGTGTGAATGCATTGGGAAAAAATATTACACTTTATTTCATTTCAAGCTTAAGCACAAAGCAGAGTCTCTTAGGAGAGCATATATTATTGATTTCCTGGAACAAATACTTTCCACACCAAAATAGATAACCAAGATTGAAATTGTTTGAACTGAACAATCAAAAATGATCAAATCAAAATTGAACCAGTTTGTTTGTTAAGATGACTTTATACTATGTATGCACTCTTCTCTTGGCATGTCATCCAGGGTGATAAATGTAAAACATTTGTTTTTTATATAAATCGAGGATCTGAATTAAATTCCTTAAAAAAAATTGTTACAGAATTTGTTTTGTACTTCATCAATCGGTTACAAAAATCAATGCGAAAAATGCTTCACCGTCGTACACTTTACACTATACTATATGATTTTATTGTTAGTCTTTATAGCGTCTAAATAAATCGTAAATGTATGTTAGTAAGCACATTAGTATTGCAATCATGAAATAAAAATAATGATATGACGACTGATTATTTCTGTATCAAATGTTATAATTACATTGTTAAAATAATGAAATAGGTGTAACGTAATTAAATTTAAACTTTATTTATACAAAATTGAACTTTGACATTTAATATTCTTTAAAAGTAATTTGTTTCTTGCTTATAGGAATAAATGGTAGTTTAATTATGAAATCAAGTTTACTCACCAATAAGAATTCCAGACACCATTAAGAAAACAGAAAAATGTATAACTGAAACTAACGACAGTTTCAATTGAAGTCTAAACACCGAATAAACGAATTAATCCTAAACCTTCACTAATTGATTTTAATTTGGCTACTGTACGCAAACCTCAAGAAAGGTAAGACGCCAAGTGACTCCGACTCTGATATGACTTAAAATTAAATCTTTTTGACAACTTTGACTTAATTGACGTGACATCAACGAAACCAACAAAGCTTTTTTTACCATATAGAGTCCAACATTTCTTGGAAATAAGTATGAGCACAATATAGTAATAATATAAAAAAAAATTTTCGTTGCGGTTGAAATACAAAAAAATGCGTTTATATACCTATTTACTATTGGACGTGAATAATATTCGTAATTTAACCTCAGTATAATGTAGAAAGTCCTCAGCTTACTTTGAATTTTTATTCATTCATTCAATAAAAATAACTTTTCATAAATTATCACCACGACAGGCCTTGTTCCATAATTCAAAATTGAATTCATTTATTATATACAGTGACATACTCACGTGTTTTATTACATAGCTAAAAGTTGACTGTGGCCACACACCTGTTTCGTAGCCAATATAATTTAGCCTGTGCTTGGACTGTCATCTTTCCGTCAGCCGTCTTTCTTACGTCAAAAAGTGGTAAAGGAAGGTGCTTTTTTCAAAATGGTGTGTTTTTAGTTTATTTAAATCGCTATTTACTATAATAATCAATATAGTACATTTATTTCTCGACACAAAATATTTATTTAAAAAAAATGATAATTACTTACAAATATTTATTTGTCCCACAAATGTACGCTTTGCAACTATATGTTGCAGCTACACATTCACATAGACAATAATATTTTAAATTTAATTTTGCTTCGATCATATTACAGTTTAAATTTAGAAATTTATGAACAAATTAATAGTTTTGATATATAACTAAAATCAATCTTCACTTTGAATCCGACAAAACACTACTCTTATCCCAGAATTCTGGTACAAGATAGAAAAATGTGAAGCGAGTTTGTTTTTAATGTTTTTGGGAATGATATTAATTAATATATAGTAATAAATAATGCTATGATACACTATTTAAATTGATTTTTCAGGGGAAAGTCAAGTGCTCAGAATTACGTACCAAGGATAAAAAAGAACTCTTCAAACAACTTGAAGAGTTAAAGATTGAATTGACCAACCTTCGGGTGGCCAAAGTTACAGGAGGAGTTGCTTCTAAACTCTCAAAAATGTAAGTATTATTCAGTTTATTTAATAATATGGCATTATAAACTAATTTTATGGAACATCTCTACAAAACCATTAGGTCCTATAGTTGGTAGCCTTTATTATTGTAACCAGAACGCTGATTAATTACATATGAAATGAGACGTATTATTGCCAGTAAACAGTATATAGAGATATTCAATACAATGAAAAATGCTGACATTCTACCACACCAATTATGCACAATAATAACACATAAGTTTGTATTAGCAAAGAAAAAGAAATTATTCTGTAGAAGTAGAATCATTAAAGAAAGTTAGGATATTTAATTGTAAAGCATTACACAAGTACATATTATACATTAAATACCAATTTATACAGTTACTTTAACTGGACCACACATTCAGACCTGGAGCAAATAATCTTATTTTGATCAAAATGCTTTATGAAAATGAGAGAGAGTATATATGCAACTTTGAGATCTATTTGGGGAAAAGTTGCAAGAAACTACATTATCAATATTGCAGCCATGCCTTGGTTGTTGGCATCACATATACCAGGATAACTAGTATAACAATGTTACTACAGCCGAGTTATTGTTCAGAAGATGTGTAGTTAGTGTGTCACCAAATTAAATTTTCTGAACAACTAATAATATTACATAATTTTAATCGGTCCTTTCTATTTTTTTGCACAAACATGGATTCGTAATTATGGAATCTTAATATTAAAAAGTTTAATTTTTAATTTAAATTAACATATTTACTGTAAACTGCTTTTCCGGGCAGGACGACGTCTGCCGGGTCCGCTAGTAAAATATATTATCAATTGAATCATGTTTTTTTATTTTTGTTATATTTTTTTTGAAAACACGGTTGAAGCTGATGAAAATGTAACTGATTATGAAAAATAATATTTTATTTTCCATTATTTGTACCTACCCTTATTGTTAAATCTCCAGTTGTCTAATTATCGGGTCTGTCTATTCTTGACTACCGTAGAGATTGAAGTGTTATATTCGTGCAAAGTTTTTTATAGAGAATTTCAACGAAATCTTTCAGGATGACAAGAAGTAACCCACTTGCACAATTCAAGTGATTCTTTCCAAATGTACCGGTTTCTCAAATATACAACGAAATTTTCAATCATAGTGGACAGTACCTAATAACATTTTATAAAACAATGTAATATTAATTGTTAACATTTAAAAAAATATTAGATAATGATGCTTAATGAAATTAATATATGATATTGCAGACGTGTCGTGAGAAAAGCCATCGCTCGCGTCTACATTGTCTATCATCAGAAAATGAAGGTAAACCTCCGAAACCACTACAAGAACAAGAAGTACAAGCCCCTGGACCTCAGGCCCAAGAAGACCCGTGCTATGCGTAAAGCACTCACTAAGCACGAGGCCAAAATTAAGACACGAAAGGAAATACGGAAGAAATCCCTGTTTCCTCCTAGAGTTTATGCTGTTAAGGCTTAATTACATTCTTAACTAAGAACTATATTTTATTTATTCCCATCATTCTACTGTACTAAGGATGTAAATAAGAGCTGTGAGTTGTACCAACAAGCTATATATAATGCCGTTCTCCAGTAGAATTTCGAGTTGCGTTGCTCAAATTCGCTTTTTTAATAAATTTTTAGAAACATATTTGTTATACATTGAATTTAAATATAAAAGACCTATATAATATTGAATCAGTAACGGTTAAAATATTTTTTTAATTCATGTTAATCTATTAAAAAAGAAACTCCTATGGATTAAACTGCACTTCAGTTATTAAAATCCAAGACAAAAGTTCAATGAAATAAGTAACACGAAGTTACACTATTGTATTGTTTTCAAGTCTCTGTGAAAATACTGCGAGATGAAGCATGCTCAGTCTGATCGCGTGGAAAAAAGGCTGTGAGATCTAAAAAAGAACTTTAGCCACCTCTAATCCTTTGCAAATTTTAGTCCACACCTCTGTGCATAATAAATCAGATTGAAATATATATCGGGAAAAGTTACTACACCATGTTATACTATATATATTCAGTTGAGTCAAATTATGTAAAGAAATTAGTAGGCATCAGCCAGAAGTGGCTATTGCCGTTCTTAGGACATTACAACCGAACCAACTGCATACAGAACCATAGGAACAAGACTGTATTAGTTTTTAATTATATTATGAATATTGAATTGATGATTAGGAATTGCAAAAATAGAATATGATGATATTTGCTACATGTTCCTAATAGTGTAATTCATTAATATCTGCCCTATCAGAAATTGGTCACTGGTTTGAAGAATAATATCTCGTGTAGGTATACTGTATCTATGTCATGACTTACTATTCGTTGTGTGCGCGATGACAGCGCCCCTAGTGGCCATAATAATTAGGGACTCGAGATCTGTCCAATCATGGCAACTAGATGTTTTGATAGCGATTTTCGGTTTATTTTTCAATGAAATTAAATGAAAATATTAAAAAACTACGTGCATATTATACAAAGTGATTTATTTACATAAACAAAAATATTAATGTCATAATAACTACACGACTTCAATCAATAACACATGAAATAAATGTCCAACGTCAAACTTTGCAATAAAGGGAAGAAATTAGTATTAGTACAGCATGTGAGAGACGTTGAAGAACTCGGAACCAACGGACAAAGCTACTTAATAAGAGCTCTGGTCATAAGACAAACGTCTGTGACACAAACTCCCAACAAAACATCATTATTTTAATATGATTACATATCTACGTGAAATTCTATTTTTGGGCTAGCTTTTACGGCAACATATATTAATTATTTAATTTTTTTTAAATTCTAGATAAATGATGAACGTGTCGTTACAAATGTTAAGTGCGACTTCGTATTAATCATACTGACAAATGTAAACATCTTGCTGCTTTGATATAATTATTATAGCAACACAGAAGAGAGCTTATAAAAACAAGTAGCGAACAATAATGAGGACAGTCCAGCACTCGACAATTTGTTATAAATAAATATACAAAAGGTAGACATTTCGAAGATAGTGAAATACAAAGTTAGTGTGGAATTGCTATGAAAATATTATTATATCAATTTCACACATGACAGCCCAGTTATTTCACATTTCTGCTACATTGCGCGCTGTGATCGTTTTGCCTTCCCCTCACCTTTCACTCCGCAGTCCGCACATAGCGAATTACCTTCACTACAGTCTAAATAATGTGTTTCACGATAGATGCCCAGATTTATGTTCCATAAGCCTCTATCGGCGGCGGATCAAGGCTTAAAATTACAGTTACACTTAAGTATAATCCTTAATACATAATTATTTATAATTCTTCATGTTTTGGCTTCTTTCGATTTGGATACGACCAAAACTCTGAAGGTAAGCCTTTCGCGTCTCTCTCTCTTTTAACAAATGCTGTGAATGACGAAACACAGTTACCTATAAAATAATTAGCTCTTCCTAGAATTGCTAAATCCATATGTGGATTAGAAGGTTGATATCTAACAACTGTGACATCCAAACTCCGAAGTGCATTTGTTAAATCTTCCAGCATGTGATTAAAGTCTGACGCAACAAACACGTACATTATGTTGTTCAATTTCTTAATTGCTCTTTTCACCTGTCTAAAACAAAAAGAAAAATATCTTAGTTTTATCTAACTCACGTGGTAAATCTGAGACGAAACTTATAACTATCGTAATAGTTGAATTCAATAGACTATTGTTACATCCATTACAGAGATCACCCATATAATTGGTTGAATGGTAACTTGATATTTACATGAACACTGAGTTATAAGCTGGGAGAGCTCTTTACTGTGAAGTACCTACTGTTATTTGAGAACTTGGAAATGCACATTTAACAATTGTGTCAATTATACAACAAATTAGATTTGTATAATTCACATCTTCAACAAATCTCCAATTGTGCTATTGGAATGGGAAAATTAAGATTTATAATATATTTATTATATTTGTCCCATCAGTAGGAATATTAAATGAAAATTGTACTAATTCCAAGAAGCTCAGATATCATCATCATCAGCCTATTTCAGTCTATTGCTGGACGTAGGCCAGATATACTTACTTAATAATATCTGATTTTGGTGGATAACACATTGATATTGTAAGTGGTCCTCTTTCTCCTTTATACCCAATGCATTGTGGTGCAGAAAACAACCTAGGGCTATCATGAACATGTTGACAAGCCTTGTTCCAATCTTGTCCGTTTCTAAGGTGAATGCCTAGAAACCCACCACCACTCATATTCTTTGTAATAAACGTTTTTGACCTTGTGAGAATATCATGACTCCAACTTAAATACTTCTGTAATGATACATTTTCTTCCTGTACGGGGAAACTAGCGGGAGCACCTACAATATTGTAATTTTGAAAATAATTTAATATCTTATTTAAGTAAGTAAATATTTATAAATAAACTAAATGACAACATCTCATAACACGATGTTCATGACTGTTTTATAAGTCAAATGAGACTGACTGAGACAGACTGAGAGAATTAGACTGAGATAGGCTGATGATGATGATTGATTTAGGGTAATATGTGAAAGTGAAAACTATTGTTCAGGCTAGGAAAGAATTTTAATTTTCAAATATGACATTCAGTCATAACTATTGCATCACTGTCAATTTTAATTGAGTGTAGTTACTTGCAAAGAATCCAAATTTTTGTTCTTCTATTTTGTGTAAGTTCTTATATTTTGTGTAAGAATCATTAAATGATTGTTAGATGAAATGTGTAAGTGACATTCATCAGGTTTATGAAGGACTGAACTATACTGATGTATATGAGATGATATTTCATTGTTCAGATGGTGCAAGTTATTCATAATGACTGTAATTTTTTTTGGTGTACTGGACTACTTCAACAAGCATTTATCATAAAAACTTTTGCAATATAAATAGTGCCCCAGTTTATTAGGCCGTGGAATATAATAAAATAACTATTTAAGTTTTTATTTAAGTTATGTGGGTTTTGACAATCAAAAATCATAACATGTTTTCATCAAATGATGATGTGACAGTATGTTATGATTATTCCTTAGTAAACACCGAACAGTACCTACTGTAAAAATGGACAATATTATTTGTGTGTAAATGTAACAAAATTAAATGAGTGCAGGTGTACAAGTGTGACTATGTAAGTTTTAGATGTCTTACAAGTATGTTTAAAAATAAGTTAACAATATTGAAAATATAAATTATTCATAATTCAAAATATTATCTATCATATAGAGTAGTCAGATGCAATATGACAATAAATTTTACAATTTACCTGTGAATGCTAAGACTGGCCACAAATCGGGTGGGTATTTCTGTTTCCATTTGTCCATCATGACATTGTTGTGGGCATCATAGTTCATAGGTCCATAAAACTCAGATGCTATGAAATCAATATTGTAAGTGTCCCAAAACGGGCCAAAGGGGTTACCACTTTTAGCATTGCAACTTTTATCATACACACCCACTCTTTGTGTATAGCAAAAAGAGACACGTTTTTTAGGAGGCCATATCGTCAGAGCAATGTCTGTCATAAATACCTCCATAGTTATTACTCTATGATATTGCTTTAACGAACTTACATCAAAATAAGTGTCAAACGGAACCTGCCTCGACCTCTCTTCTCCATATCTATATTCAACCCATGCTGGTAATACTAGTGTCCTATTGAGACCTTTACTAAATGCAAGTGCACCTAGAAAATGGTCAGCTTGATTGCCAAACCTACCTGGAATAAGAATAGAAGAAAAATATTGAAGAATCTTTATAAACTACACAATAACATCCTAAAAAACTTTTATGAGAGCAAGAAGTAATCAGAAAAGACTTAAAACAACTCAGTGATTCAGTGGAGTCTGTTAGATCCAATTTCATTGAAAGTTTTTTAAAACTCAATACATTTTCATTTAGTTTGTTTTTATAATCTATCGAATTCGTCCAATCAAGCGATGATTTTTACGATATAAAACATTACTACTTAGGTAAGCCTTTCTCCATCATAAAGAAATTTGAGGCCGATATTTTTTGACACAATATTAAATGAAATATTTCTTACCCATGCACGGACAATATGCTACATAACCGTTAGGATCATAACTTAAACAATTGACACAAGTTGATACTAAAATAATTCCAATGCCGTAAATAATCATAATATCGGTCAAAATATCTTGTGACAAAAGTTCACAGGTCTGTTTTTTTTCGCTACGGACAAAATTGACATAAGCTGTGTTGCTAGTTTTTTGCAAATCTTTAATAGTGATATGCCACTACCGTAACTTTACGTAATTTACAATCTAATATCGTTTTTCAGAAATAATTACAAAAATGTGTCTTTTAAATTTTAGAATGTGGCGACAACCGTAATATACCTATAGGTATTTATTTTATTTATTTATTTAAGACATACCTACAGCATAGCATACAAACCATTCTGTAAAATGTTATACACTGGAATCTTGTCAGATATACATGCCAATTATAGGTACGTACAGCATTCACTTAGCAATAGACTGACGTGTTATTGTTTACAATTTTGAAATTATAGAAGGATAACTGCAGTATAAATATAAATATATCAAAAAACAAGGTACACCTATATAATGTACCTGTATGGCTAATGTATAGATATGTTAAAGGAAACACTTATTTTTTTAAGTATTTATTAATCAAATGCAAATTAATAATCAGAATCAGGCAATGACTCCGTACCTGAATGTGCCGAATCGTCACCTACTTCAATAATAAATCTGTCGGTAATGTCGTCGATAATATGGCCTATAGTACACATTTTGTCCTTAACTCCAATGATATGTTTAATACAATCTTTCCAGCGCTGGAGAGTGATTAGACAAAGCCCTTCCTCGAAAAGACTGCACTTAGTTCATTTTAAACGTTTTATTGTTTTTTGCGACATGCCCCTTTACCTATGCCCACACCTATTCAATTGGATTTAGCTCGCAGTGGTAAGGAGGCAGTCGCAAAATGGTGACTTCCCGTTCAGAGGTTGCAGGACGAATACCATGTATTCAAAGTGGCGCCGTGTTTTCGTTTTTTATGGCATTGGCTACAGTCTATTGACCAATTTCTAGTGCAGTTCCTATTAAAAACTTGTTATTGCGTATTCTTCAACAACAAAAAAATAATTGTCGTATTTGCTTAAGGTAATAAGTAATTATGATTAATAAATATATTTTTCTTATTTGTTATGCTCCATAGTTACAATGCTTTTTATCTGATTCGTTGATTGTCAAATAATAATAAAATTATGCGGTAAAAGTAAAAAGTTACGATTTATAAAACCGGTATCGTAGGACAACACTGTTACTAAAAAGCTGGTATTATTATTTAGATAATTGACATTTGTATGTGTCAATTTAGTCCCTAGCGAAAAAACAGACCGTACATGAGTATTTTTGTATCTATCATACAACATAGAACATGAAAATGACATTCTACAGGCATGCTAGCATACGATAACTAGTGTTACCAGTAAATATTCATTTAAATTTTCAATCAGATCTATAAAAATAATTACAGTGTAAAACTACCTAATTCGCATTTGTACATTATAGAATGCATAGCATAATTAGAAAAGAACTATAAAAATAAAAGAACATTTTCGATTTTACACCTAGTCAAAATTATTAACGGTACTCTAAATAATTTTATTACAAGTACGTTTAGGAATATGGATTGGATCCAAATACATAAATTATAACGTAACATCACGCCTATAATCTCCGAATGGGTAGGTAGAGGAGGGTAATACACTCCCACGTTTCACTAGTTACGTTTACGTCCCATGGAACAGTTGGTGAACCTACTGCCATACACCGGGCACAGATCCAGATTCCGAGTCATCATCATCAGCCTACTTCCGTCCACTGCTGGACATAGGCCTCTCCAATGGCACGCCCCTGAGGTTGATCTTCAGCTCTTCGCATCCAACCACTGCCAGCCACTTAGCGTATACCGTCACTCAACCTAGCTGGAGGGTGTCCTACGCTACGTTGACTCAGAGTCACTATTAGAAATTCTAAATTACAAAAATCCAATAGTACCCGACCCGGGATTTGAAATAAAAATAATAAATAAAATATAGGTACATTAAATCAACTACAAAAGCTCAAAGCACACAGTGCAGTAGCAGCCTACACATAGATACCATACTGAACAGACGTGTATAGATAGGTTCAACGTAAATATAATACATAGTATAAAAGAAACTAAAAAAAACACGCTTTTATTGCTAATTGAAAAAC
>DWME01003434.1:0-18337 GCA_018244795.1 Parelbella ahira ahira | reverse complement strand
TAGTTTTTAGTTTGCTTTGTTTTTTTTTTTGCATTGTCATTGGTGCTTGACACGTGTGCAAAATTTCAAATTGATCATATTTCTAGAAACCGGTGAAAATTGAGCTCAAAGATTCCGTTACATACATACATACAAACAAACGAAGCTAATATAAAGCGTGTAAAAATGAGAACAAGTGAAGTAAGGTCACACTGTAGACCACAACCTTTATAACGAGTAATTTATTCACTGGCAACATAAATGCGATGTGTCATTACAGCATGAAACTTAATTACAATTTACGTTGGAATCTGTACCTACATAAAAATAAATACGAAAATGGCAGCGCCAAAGATAATTTTAATTACATGAAAACTTTTTTTAAGCTCTCTTTGACATTTTAAATTAGACGTACCTATATGTAAATTCATTATTCATATTAATATTGATGGAACTTAGTATTTCAATGTTAACAATGTTTTCTTTCTACTATTTACGATTACTGTTGGTTAAACTGGCTTTCTTAATTGATCAGCTTAATAATTCGAACTGAATACAAATTCAGTTCAAACAATCCAGAATAAAAATTCTTGATTGTTTTGTTTAACACGCGATCACGACTAAATTTTTAAAATGGATATATAGGGCACTAAACGGCCCATTTAATTAGACAGGCGCAGATGTAGATTGAATTAATTATGTTTGTAATATACGAATTTTATCTTTCTAAAATGGTTTCAAAATTCATAAGTTTTAAGAGTATAAAAATTGTATTTAAATAATACGCGAAGTACTTACGAATTAATATGTTTAACAATATCTATTAAACATAATGTAAATATCACTTAGCATAAATGCTTTCCAAAAATGTCAATAGCTTTACAAAATCATACTAATATATTCTTTTAGATTAACGTGTTCAAATATACAATCGAATTTGAAGGTTCTCAATTAACCTCTCCACACTCGTTTCCTTCGTTTACAGCCGTTAAAAAGTCCACTATATTCATCCGTCAATTAGTATACTAATTTTAAACACAATACAATCTCCTATCTGACATTTTTGATGTTATCTAATGAACGCGTTGTAAATATTTAAATTTACACTTGGAACAATATTATCGTTAAATCTTTTGACATTCCACTGTTGGACACTTATGTTTTCTCGGAATGAGAAGGGTTACGGGCATGGACTGTTACGCTGGCCAAATACTCGTTGCCAAACAGTTGGAACGCGAGAAGCACAAACACAAGTAAACGTAAAATCACGCCTGTAATCTCCGAAGCGGTAGGCAGAGGAGTGTAGTATCAAGACGAATGGGTACTCGTATTAATTACTCATAGATTTAACCTGGTTGAGAATTGCTCCGTAACTTCCGGTACACCGGGAAACGACCATAACAGGCCATTGAGTTCAGAGGCGTATACAATATAGCCTAGCCTACCTTTAATATATTATCTCTAAAGCAAGGCTGAATATGCATTTTCTAGGCATGCGCGCTTCATCTCAGACGCGCCTGCGCTTTCCATCAGCCGGGATCGCGGTCACACATAAACTTTAAACTAGTGCGGTAAGCTAAACTCATGGTTTAAGAGATGACGCGGGAGCCGTCTACGCTCAACAGTAAAACGTATAATAAAGACAAATCTAGTTTTTTCTTTCTCTTCGAAGTCCCCGCTTTAAACTCAAACGCCGGTTTGTGGCCGTTCCCAGCTTTTACAGTATTTAAAGCGTACATATCTTTAAGAGTAGCTATCGTAACAGCAATTGTATGAAATTCTACACTTTTCAAAATTTACTAAAGTAATGTCTGTCTATTGCCTTTATAAAAATAAATACTTATGTCATCTTTCATGACAGTGACAATTATCGTAACTCTCTTTCATACCACTCAAGGTTTAATTTAAGTAATAAATTATTGAGTTGGGCTTTCTGTTAAGTACATTCATGCAATGTCGATTACATTTGTAAGATAACGTGAAACGAAACGCAAGGTCAAACCGTAATGCATCTTGATTATTATATGTGATGAAATACGATTTCTGATGCTTTTTCAGTGCACAAAAACAGCCACACAATATTTCGACATGCTTTAAAATGCTTCTAGGTTTTAAGGAAAATTTTGAATGCTTTCCAATAGGTCTGATAACTTAAAAGAGAATTTCAAAAACCTGTACAAATACTACAAATTATTGTTTCCAAATTTAACTTTTTAAAACTTTCTTAAACTTTTTTAGACTTTCTGTACATATTAAATTGATAGTGAACAAGACTTTATACAAAAAAAATAATGAGCCGGTCTAAGACCGACATAAAATCAGTTGTAAAATAAATTATTATCATAAATAGAATTTAATACAAAAAATAAATTAAACTGATGTGTAAATCCGCATAACACTTTTTTTCATGTAGGTAATTACACGCGGAAAAAGTTAAATTATATGTTCATATATCCCGTTTTGATAATTATCATGACGTGTTTTCAAGTCAAGATAATTATGAAAACTTAAAAGTAAATCATAATAGGACTTTTAATATATATTAGTCGACTTAGTAGGAGTGCAGTTAGTAGGTATTTGTTCTATGCGCAATTGCAATTGATGGCTGAGATGATCGCCTTTAGAACACACGTGGAAACAACCACACTCTTCAGATCTGAAGTACCGAAATGCAAATTGTCATAACAATATCAGCTTCGTCATGGAACTAGGTATAGCGGTGGGATTGTCCTTAGACAACAATACAATATAAAAATAGTTTATTGTACACCACGTAAGTTAAAAACAACAGAAATAATAAAAGATAGCAAAGTAGGTAACAATGGACGGTCTTATCGCTTGGAACCATTTCTTCCAGGCACCAACATTTAGATCAAAATTAAAAGAAAAATCGACAAACGGGCAATGATGTACATCAATTGTTTGGTACATAACATACGCAAAACACATATTTAGTAGCGGTGTAAATTGGATTACATGTACTTAGTAAGTACATACAGCAGTATCACAGTCCAGAAGGAGAAGTAAAGAAGGGAAGGGAACCAGTTAAAGTGACATTTAGTACGATTTAACTTATCTTTTGAAAGAATCGAGGGACTGGGCTCGTCTTATTGATAAAGGTAGGGGAGTTCCCAGAAGAAACGGATAGGACGGAAAAGTATTTTTTATAAAAGTTGCAGGTTACAGGAGTTCGTATAAAAACCGTATACATTTATTGTTATACCACCTTCTAAAGCCGCGGTTAGGTCGTTCCGTAGATCCATGTCTGCTTACACTTAACAATTACCCTCATTCGTAACCAAGGGTAATGCCACTTGGCACCAAGTCCGTCCTTTGTTACCAACTATAAGGGATAAATAAAGAAATAATTGGATCAAAATTGTAAGCAAAAAAAGCATATATGTATATAATATGAGTAAATGTCCTTGAAAATTGTTATCCAACTTTTTTAAATGGTTGTTAAACATGTAATAATATTTCTCAGCGAAAATTAGAAAAAAATTATAGAATATTTCGGTTTTGATTAAGATAGTTTTTGTTATTAGGGTACTGTTTATTTGTAATAAGTCAACGTTCCCAAGTATTACTGTAGGATTTTTTGCAGTAGAGGATTCAAACGAAAATGTTTTTTGGTTTATTGAACATCCACATTATTTAAACTTCATAAGAAATAATACGCAGGAAAAATTCAAGGGCAAACTAATACTTAGCGATTCAAATTACTTTGTTGAAATGTGCATACTTACAATTAATGTACATAAGAAAATATAAATTGAACCGACAAATGCGTTACATACTTAAATATGGTCACTTTGGTACGCTAGCTTAGTACCGTTTCGGAGATGAAATATGTACTAAATATTCCATCATCAGCAACCCACCTCAACAACATCATTCCAGAGCTCAACATGGCTTTCCGTTCTGAATGTGCGGATAAAATAGATAAATCGAAAGTTTTCCTGGCAAGCACCATCAGCGTGTGCTATTGTACACAATATTGACCATACTTATTTATTTTGGTGACATCTACTCTGTTTCATTCTGAGTTATACCTGCATGTACAGTGAAGCACAAGGTTTTCTATGTCAATGCCACAGCGGCTTAACACATCCGTAACCTGAACGGTTTATCTAATATTAGGATTAATGGTGGAACTTTGTGCTGGTTTCCGAACGTAACAACTAAACAAAAAAGACTCGCGACATAAAACTAAAATCTAAAAGAAACTTCAATTTGTCTATGACGTTTTTACAACGCCTAGACATTTGGCGCCAAATTGCCAACGGCTAACAGCTACCGCGCACAACCGAGCGAGCAACCTCTCAAACTCAGTGATACATAGAGTTTGACAATTATTTTTCGTTTATAACAGTGCAGTATGATCATACAAAAAGATATGAAAATGCATTTGCAGATTATATTAAAATCTGTTGGTAAGCACTGAGTTCTATCTGATCAGCAACAATTAAGGAACTGTCAATGTCAATTTTGACAGAGCTTTTACCACGCTTTTTTCGAAGAACTTCATGTAATAAATCTCAGAGAATACCTCTGAAGGAAGCTCAGCTGATGTTCCGATAAAAATCACTGTCGTTATCTAATGGAATGTAAGATTAACTGAAACTTTTGTCAGTATCCGACAATTAAATAAATGTCGATAATATTGTACTAAAAAATTTGGCTTGTGTTAAAATAAGAGGGACTAAGGCCACAGTTCGATGAAATGCCTAAGATATTTAGACATACCTACTTTTTGTGTAATGGCTGGATAATTGTCTTTAATTGTGACAATGCTTTAATAACATTCACATTACAAGCAATCTTCGTATAGGCTGGTAGCTTGAAGTATTTTTTTTATTTTCCCTTACTTCTTTCAGACGGAGTTGGACAATCGGTGTGGGGTGTGCTGTTACTCATGATGTCTATGAGCGGGTTTATATTCACACCGCTCGATCTAATGCTGTGGGAGAAGTTGAACATGAGACCAGGTTTGTACTGAGCATCTCAGATCTTCATGAGAGTTCACACACACATTCATACACACAAATAAACGCACATAAGCAGTGATAGCCTAATTAAGTCAGAGTTTGACCAGTCCATATCCCAGAAGATGTCTGTTTTGGGACAAAACACGTGTATATTATCATACTTGGTTTAAGAAAACGCGAGACACTGCAAAGTAGCTTAAACATAACTATAATAATAGAACAGATCTGAGTATAACACTGGAACTATAAAACATTGATGATTGTGACCATGATAATGATAAGTTATTTAATGTATTTTGGTAATAAATTCGGGCTTCAGATAAAATCCAGCCGAGTCAGTGTTATCGCGATAAGTAATAGCCTATGAATATTGAACGGGTCTATAAAACATGTCTATGTATAAATTTTTTGTGTCGATATCCACCTTAAAAATATATCACTGCGTAGACTAAAATTTTTTAAATTTATTTAACTTTGATTCATTAAAAAAATGCCTTACAATATTATCTAATCTGCCCGTTGGCGCCGTGGTTAGCGAAATTGACTTCGCCTCGTTGGTCTAGTGGTTGCAGGCGTGATTGCCGATCGGGAGGTCTTAGGGATTACAGGCGTGATGTCACGTTTTATGTTACGACTGCTAAGCCGAAGGGAGTGGGTTTAATTCACCCAGTACTTGTGCTCATTATGTATGTAAATATATTTAGAGAGATAACCTCAAGTAATTGTTGTCTTGAAATAAAAAAATGTCTAAATAAGTATATATGTATACATGTACTCTATCAGCCATCTAGTAACCATATCACAAGCTCTATCTGCTCTCTGTCTAATTGACCGGGTTCGGTCTCACCAATGACATTTATTTTTCATCTGTGCAAGATTTTTATATTATTATTGTAGGTATCTTTAGCGGTTGGACGAAGAGCTGAAGATCGACCTTAGTGGCGTGCTATTGGAGAGGCCTATGTCCAGCAGTGGACAGGAGTAGGTTACTGTGTAGTTCCTATTAGTTACCAGCCCGTCCTCTTCCAGGATTACCCCCGTACGAGTGGTGGTCCGACCCCCCGGACAAGGTGAAGATGAAGGTTTATATATTCAACGTGACAAACCACGAAAGGTTTCTACAAGGTCTGGATAAGAAGATAAACTACGAAGAGATCGGGCCTATTATATACTTGTGAGTTTTCTGGAACTTATAGACTGGCCTAATGGTCCAGTAGTTAGGGAACGTGATAGCTGAGGCAGAGAGCGTGGGTTCGATTCCCACCCAGAACAAATATTTGTGCGGTAAGCACAGGTAAGTATTTCTTGTGTGTTGGGTATAAAAAAAGAATAAAGGAAGTATCGAGGATTATATAATATAGCCTTTGCCCTCTTATTCTGAAAGGAAACCCGTGCCCTACAGTGGAACGATAAAAGGCTCAGAAATATCTACAATATATTATGAAACCAAGTAATAGAACAGACATCTTATAATACTTACATAAAACGTGATAACACATCTTGTGAATATATTATAAACACATTTAAAATCTACCGAGTGACAGGAAAAACAAGACAATTCTTAATAATATACCCATAATAAAAGAAATATATACATTTATACAACATAGCGATAATTATGAAATATATTTATTTTTTGCAATAATTACGTACAACATTTAGTATATAGATAAATTTATGTAATAGAAAAAATAAAAACATAAATTCAAATAGGTAATATAAAAATATGTTAGTTGTGTCCTGCATAATTATATTATCTATTTAATATATTGGACATAATGCAAATATACAAGTTATATGCTTTAATGTTGTATGCGGTTCTTTTATGTAATTAAAACGAATTAGAAATATAAATCTAATGCTTTTACATTGAAATAATATTTAATATAAGTAATTACGGACCACCTACAAATACAAAGAAGCGTAATATTTAGAACAAAATTTCTGGAAATGTATATACGAGTATACCTATCTATCTGCTACCCCGAATCCGCATGCTCAACGTGAGCGTTACGAGCCAAAATATGCCCTCAAGAGATGCCTGTGGCTGTTTCTGTGGAATATACATATATTTTTTAAAACATAATTAAATATTAATACAACTTTACACAAATAAAACTATATATTTCCATTTATGTACTCGTATGTTTCATAAAAATATGTAATTTGTAACACTGTCTGACTTTTTTACAACTTATTTTTGACCTATCTCGTGGATTCTGTCCATCATATGTGTTATCATGACTAGATGTCACGCATTGTTAATTTTTCTTAACAAGCGATAGTCACATTAAGTATTTTTTACTAAGAATGAATAACAATTATACAATAATCTATAAAACTTTTCCAAAATTCTTTAATTGATAGAAAAAAATATTATATTAGAAAACATAAACAATGTTAGCGTTATATTATTATAAATATTTTTTATTACAGTAACTTATTGTATTTAAATATTGAATAGATTGACTGTTCTATCACGCACTGGCCGAAAATAAAAAAAATACGTATGAAATGAAGGCTCTACTAATTGTATAGAATATTTTATTACATTAAACCCTCACGATGAAAGCATATTAGTTAGTATTATGATAAATGAAAGAAATATAGTATCAGCCCGGTATACCTTCGAAATACTATTCATAAGTTTATACAAATAAATATACTAGAGTCCGATCGAAACAGGCTTTTCGGCCGAAACCGAAACCGAAACTTACTTAAACAGATTTAAAATTTCTATTGCGTACTTAAATCTAGTGTTTTTTAAATTTTCCATGACTTATAATGCGAAGCATAGTGTGTGTATTACGATCACAAAAAATTTTTACACATTTATTTTCATATTCTATTTTTATCTACCGATAGTTAAATTAAATTCATTGAAACGTAGACAATCATTAGAGTACGTAACAGATATATTTAAATTTTTTTATATCATGAACAGTGGTTGGAATTGCGGAGCAATTCTGAGCGTTATTATAAACATGGATATGTCATTTGTCGCTGATTTATTAAATTCGGGATATTCATTTTGTATTCATTTTATAGTTTATTGAAAATTAAAAACAGATTCATACTATTTTACCGAATGCCTATGCCGCGAAGCTCGCCGAACGACGCACGATAATTCACGAACACTCGAGTTTCGGCGCGGCCGAAAGATTTGGCCATTTTTGGCCGAAACCGAAACTAAGGACTAAACTAGATTTTTTGGTTGAAACTGGCCGAAACCGAAACCGAAACCGAACTTTCAGTCGGTCACTAATATATACATTTTTTAAAATATACATATATTCGTGAGTTGCAAAATATCAATCGTCATAAAAATATGACTGAGTTTAATTAGTTTGGTCATATAGTTTAGGAGGTAAAATAAAAATACACAAAGAAAATATTGAAGATAAAGTTCACGGTCGGCGCCGCGTGGACACTGTTACATTCAGTCGTAGATGAAGTTGCGAAATGTACGTCAAATGTATTGATAGATGAACTATTATGCCGATTTTGCTATAACATGGCAAACATATAGCATAAAGTTAGGGGATGAACACTACCCTAAATGGTAAAGTAACATCACGTCTGTAATTCCCGAAGAGGTAGGCAAAGGGGTGTAATAGGTACAATTCCACGTCTTACCAGTGACGTTTGTATAAATGGTTTGGAAATTAATTAGTGTTTTATCTCAATTAAAACTAGTCTAAAATCGCTTACTAAATGAAACATAGGTGTATTTGATTATCATTAGCTGATTTACATTTTCATAAAGTTTAAAAATAATTCATACAGATACGGGTGTCGAGGCACAAGCTAACGATCGAAAAGTAAACAAATATTAAATTTTTTTTAAGCGACTTTTTAAAGCTTTTTAAAAACATTTTGAAAACAATAAATATTCTTCACTTCCCCTGACAATGAGTGACAAATCCTATTAATGTGTAATACAGAATACTTATAAGTTACAAAATGAAAAGCGTCCGTCACTTAGTTTTTTCCTAACAACCTGTCAAGTAACTTGAGAAATTATGGACAGGAAGACACATTCGTGAACCTGCATGTTTTTACATATTTTTTTATGTGCCCAGCTAGAACAGACTAATGATACAGCATACTAAACGAAATACTAATAATAACGACGGTAATCCCCGAAGAGGTAAGCAGAAGAATATAGTAGGTACTCCCGCACGTTTCACCAGTGAACTAAAATATTCGGCTACTGCAGTCAACTTTAGCATACTGATATAAATTACTTGGTAATATATACTGCGGCACATTATTACTCGTTTTTTTTTTTTTAAGTGGAGATGTGGATACCTGTATGGACATACGAATTAGACCAAAGGTTATAACATAAATAATGTTGTAATAGCGAAAGTTCAAAACCTTTTAATGTCTTGAGGAGACTGTAATGTCTTTTTGCGGCTATTTGATGTAATAACAATTAACCATAGACTAAAACACATTAGGGACAGAACCATAAAGATATATATATGGAACATAATTGACATTTTAATATTGTCTTGTCATCCAATTTATGTTTTAAAACGCTACATGAAGTAACAAGCTACACGTAGTCATTAAATCCCAATTTAGACAAAGACAAAATGTATCCGACAGGCGATGAGAACACCGGAAATCGAACCTATAACTGCTAGCTCAACAATCAGGGTCATGAACCATTGGACCAACAGTCCTATAGACAACTTCAATATACACGTAGTATTCTTATAGTTGATATATATCTTGTTAAGCCATACGACGTTTTGGACCTAACACATTCGTCACCACGACCTCAGGATCGATAGACGATTGGCGTGAAGATTGCACAAATGACGTCACGAGGTTTCGTAACGTCGAGATGTAAGGTTAACGGTTTGTTGTGTCGGTTACATAGTGTTAACCAACGTTCTATGTTTTACCACAACTGCTATTGGTAACTACGATTCTGTAATATAACTAGATAATATACATAAATATTAAAGGTCCAAGAGTTGTCTAAATGAAAGAATATTATACCAAGGTGCAGTAACACTTATTATTATCACTCACAAGAAAGTAGAATACTTTCTTCTGTGTTATTTTTATTCTACTTTATTTACCTTACTATTTACGGTTTTTGAAGTTAGTAAAACCCAGCATAACAATCTTAACGCCTTTTCATGCGAGCTTCCAAACACCAGTAGTTTAAATATATTTCCTTTGCGCCAAAATCGCTGTACATGTATGTACATACATCATAACAGTAAAAAATAAATAAAACTTGACGGTAACTATCATAATATAGTCTAAACATTTTGTTAGAGCGTACTAATCAAGTGGCGCAAATTAAAGAAATAGTGACATTAAGTAATATAACAATTTAAAATACGAGTAGGTAATAACTGTAAAAGAGCTGAAGATCGAGCTCAGCGGCGTGCTATTGAAGAGGCCTATATCCAACAGTGGACGGGAGTAGACTAAACATGTTGATGAAATCATTACCTAATTCCTTCTGTTGCAGAGAGAAGCTGACACATACGAACATATTGTTTAATGATAATAGCACGTTGACGTACACGGCAACGAGATACCCGATATATCTGCCAGATGAGAACAACATCGATTTGAATGCGACACTCGTTGTGCCAAACACGGCCTTATTGGTAAATACTTCGTTGGGTATCTACTTTTTCTAACCTCAAATTCTCAGTAGTAGTATGGACTTTGGATGCGTGCGCCATGTATAACAAAAGGCCCACTCCTTAATCCATGGTGGAACGTATTGGTTAATAGATTCGAATTAGAAAGGATTATACTATTTGTTAAGAAGACCTACATAATTTAAATATTTCAATTTCGGTAAATTGAGAACGTCTGCAAGTTTTAAATGGCTACAGCGTCATCTAGTGTGTAATAGAAGAACTCCTGACTCAAACATTTTAGACTTTAAAATGCAATCAACAAGTAAACTATCTGTACGTGAAATTTCGGACAAGTCAATGTAGTATTTTCTACGCATTTCATTAACAAAACATCTAAATATATATTTGGAACCATCAGCATCATTGTATTATTCAAAAGCTTGGAATATGTTTTTTCTCATAATAAGAATATTTAAGGCCATAATAGTAAAACTACGTCCCATGGAATAGGTGCTGAGCCTATTGCCGTACACTGGGCCCAGATCCAGACTTCTAGTCGCTACTAGAAATTCAAAATTTGACAAATCCAATAGTACTCCACCCCTGTTTGAACCCAGGACCTCCCAATTGGCAGTAGCGCTTCCAACCACTCGACCAACGAGGCAGTCTACGTGCACTTTTAAATATTTATTATTTTGATATTACAAACATACGTTAAATTTTATTTATATGTAGGTATACATATTACATCAACTCCAAATTACTCAACAACATACCGGGAGAATAATGTTGTTTTTCAGGGTCTGTTGTCGTACCTGTACGACGCCAACTACTTCATGCGCACGGGCGCTCGACTACTGGCCAAAACCCAAGGCTCACAGCTATTTCTAAACCGAACCATTTATCAGTACATGTGGGACTTCAGAGAGCCCATACTGGACTCTTCGAAAGTTCTAGTTCCGAACATGGTGCCCTTCACTAACATTGGGCTGTTGGAAAGAGTAAGTACGATTTTTTATGTATTTTCAAATAGCCTATTAGTGTTATTTTTCTATTGACTGCAATGGAACACAATTTTTTGACCGCGATTGTAATTCCCAATACCTGATGCAAGAAAGTATCTTCCGAATAGTTCCCTCTTTTGAATAGTTCCCTATTCAAAATAGATGTGAATGCGTTTTCACTGATTAACTTTTGCACAGAAAAAAATATCAGTTACTTCACCATTCATGTCACCTGATCTACATAAGTTCTGTCAACGACGCTGATTAAAAAACAGAGATCCAAAATAGCTTCGGAGGCAAATCGTCTATATCCTTACATTCTTAGCAAAGAAGCTTCTGGAATTCAAACTCCCTCCTCTTTATTTCTCTTTTCTTGATAATGATGTCTAGCGTGACATTTTCAGCTTTACGCCAACCCAAAAGACGTTCTAACAGTCAAAATTGGACCGCAGTGGGGCCACGAGAACTTTTTCAAAATCGACAATTACAAAGGAGGGCACGCATTCCCGGGCTACGATCTTAGTGTGAGTCGATTTCCGTACAAACATACATTTTTTGGAAAACTAAAAGGATAGTTCGAGTCGTGGGCTCGATTTCCACGTAGGACAAATATTTAAGGGTTAAATACAAGCATTTGTTGTGTATCGCTACAAAAATATCCATATGAATATTAATATATATGTGTATGTAATATTTATATATGTGTATGTATTAATATATATATTAATATATATGTGTGTAGTTTATCAGCCATCTCGATCACATATTAACATCACTGAACCTCTTCGAGTATAAGTTAGTGTCAGATGGCTGGTAACTGAGATACCAGTAGTAACAGCTTATGCGTAACCAGGAATAATACAGAATGTAATATACTAACACGACTGCCTCGTTGGACGAGCGGTTGCAAGCGCGACTGCCGATCGTGAGGTCCTGGGTTCAAATGCCGGGTCGGGTACTATGGATTTTTCTAATTTAGAATTTCTAGTAGTGACTCGGAGTCTGGATCAGTGCCCGGTGTATATAGGTTCACCACCTATTCTATGGGACTTAAACGTAACTGGTGAAACGTGGGGGTGTAGTACACCCCTCTGCCTACCCCTTCAGGGATTACAGGCGTGATGTTACGTATTTAGTGATAAAGATTGCAAAGTAGGTTTTATACACTTTTTGTTTCAAGCTATGTTAAAAATTCAACTAAAGTTATTGCAAAATATTTTCGACGATGTAATTATCGTAACAATAGGAATGACCTTCCACCATATTGGAGGTCTCAGATGTCATGTAAACTGACTGGGTATGGTTAACAAAAATCGAATACCAAAATATAAATTTATTGTTTCTCGATACGGATAACCTGGAATTATTCGAAACAAGAGTGAATAGGCACTTTCTAGCCGACTGTGCTACTTCCTAGGCAGCATCTCGCTTTCCATCAGGTGACATTGCAGCCAAACGCTAGCCTATTACTATGTAAAAAAATGTACAAACTAAGACAAGCACGAAAATAGAATAAATCTTTTAATCTAGACATAATTACATGACTGACTAAATCATAATCATGTAACAACTAATTATTATAGATGTGCGACAACATAGTGATTAAATATAGATGGCGACTTTTTTTTAGATAAAATTATAAGCAAAATATAAATTTATAAAATGATTGATAAATTTTTATATACGGATATAAAAAACAGGTAATTCCGTTAGCAAAAAAACAATATTTGTAGACATTTTTTTGCAAACGGTATTTTAAAAATGACAAGCGGGGGTCATGAACATTTGTGTTCATATTTTGACCGCATTAACTTATTATTTATTGCCCCTATGCTAGTAATGTCGCAGTCCAACGTAGATAAAGCAACAAAACGTGTTTTCAAAATGTTAAAAAATAACCGTGCGAAGTAAATCTTTTATGAGATTTTAGTTTGAATGGAACATGAGTAATACTCGTAGACATTGAGCTATGGATTCGTTGATATGTAAATTATTCAAATGTTGAAGTAATGAAATGTAGCTTATTAAGGGCCTTTTACGTTCAATACTTTTCGCTAAACAATGTAGTTGGTATCGCAAACTTTCATAAAGTGTTTTGTTATACACAGTTCGAGAGTTCTATTGTTTAAATAACATGTGCTTGTTTATGTTGAGGTGTTTTTACTGTTTTTCTCAGAAATGCCCAGACACTATTGAAGGCGGGAACGAAGGCGTTATGTACCATCAGCATATGAGCAAAGAGGACGTGTTGCTGTACTTCAGAAAGACTGTCTGCAAAATAATGCCTCTGTATTTTGATGGTGAGTAGCTTGACTGTTGTCAGTGTAGTTGGATGGATGTCGGAGTAGTCCTATTAGCAAGATGTAGAGACTAAAGAGTCATAATAATTGACACTAGTGTTTTCTTCATCTTTATGTCGAGTAGCAGTCAACAGCAACCCAAATCGAATAGGACTTTAAGAATAGGACTGTGTCAGTGTAGGTTATTAATAATTTAGTAATAGCTGTATACTTGCTTGATACGATGTCAACAACGTTTTTATTATTCTATTGTTAACGTCTCAGTTGTTACCCCATGAAGTAGATCTATTAGAATGTAGAAGTACCTATATCGTAAATATGTGTAGGTACTTATCGATGTTACTTAGGAATCAGAAAATAGTACCTACTTTATTTAGTGGTTGTATTTAGTTATGTTATTTAGTAGTATTTGTATCAAATTAACGATTTTATTGAAATACTATAGCTTTAAATCGATTGGAAAATTTGAATCGGTTCGTTCGATTAGAAAATCATCGGATCGTTTCCTTGCGATTTGCTCTACGGTAAGATTGGTTAGTATAGAGAAACGGTATTTTAAACGGATATCTAAGGTAAATTTAAACGTAACCGTCGGAGATATCGGTAGCCAGGTGATCAGGTTGGTCTGGTCGTTGAAGGTTGTATTCTATCAAGTATGCCCTACAAATGTAACGACTCTCATCGAGCGATAACCGTGGTTGCTTGATGTGATCTGTTACCACGGGATTTGTTGAAGTTTTTCTATGAATGTATGGATATCAAAGAGCTAATCACATCCCATGATACTGACTAAATATAACTTTTATCATCAGCTTTCGTTAGTTTAGTCAAAACTAGACCCAATAACACAATCATACATATTTTCAGCTGAAACTGTAGCGGACGGACTGCCGGTGTACAGATATAATCTGTCACAAAACGTTTTTGACAGAGTGACCAACCAGACCGACTGTTCCGTTGGCAATCCACCACTGCCGTCCGGGCTAAGTGATGCATCTAGATGTTTTAGTGGTAAATATACCAATGCAATATTAACAGTTACAACCTATATACCGATATCCTAATAGGAAATATTTTAAACAGCGAATAGCCACAGTCCAGGCAAGCGAGTTACATCATATACTGCATCTTATTTTCCTGCGGGTGAAGACATAACCAAGCGCAAGTCCTTATTACTTTACAACATGAAAAAAGTTCATTTACGGTCTCCCAGTACGTTGTAGAATTAAACATATTCATAGACTTAGGTGGATAAGGCAGATGCTTGTGCCTGTAGCTATAAAATCTGTATCTAATATGACGCAATCTAGGATCTGCAGCCAGGTGGAAGCGGATATCTATCTCACTATCTCAAAATAATTTGGTCCTAATAGATAATAAATTTTGCCATTCGTTTTCTAAACAGCACATTCAACATACAAATAGAGACATCACTTAGGTGATAATGACCAGTCTGCACGAACGTAAATGTGCGCTCGACAATGTCATGATGTTACATGTTTAAGGACCGTTTTGTTTTTCAGGCATACCCATGTTGATGTCCTACCCCCACTACTACACCGGTACTCCGCCGAGAGATCTGTACGTGACAGGACTCCAACCGGATCTTGAGAAACACAACTCTTACGCCATGGTGGAACCAGTAAGATACCTCACCTCCTTACCAAATTTTAAATAAAAACAGTAATTTAAATACTCTCTGACTCAAACAGACATGATACAAGGTTATAATGAAGTGTACTTCTCTGATTATCTTTATCTATAGTTAATTTTATGCACACGCATTGAAACTTCTTCTAAAATTGTAGCCATAGGTGACCATTAGGTCTGTTGTTTGACCGTTAATCATATCCTTTGACTATAACGCGAAGTTAAATTTAATTTTAAAACTACATATGATATTTACTTTTTTGAAAGTGTTATTGAGTTTTTGTCTCTAGGTACCTGACGTCATTTGACGTCATTTTGACGTATACAGTTACTGAATACGTCAAAATTTATTCAGGTCCATAAGACAAAATTGTCTTTAATTTAAGCTCAAAGGATCAGATACATATGAATTACGCCAATTATTGCTTGTAATTCTTTTTTAGAACACCGGTATACCGTTCGAGGCAGTAGCGAGAATGCAAAGTAATCTATGGATACGAGACCTATCCGGCTTTTATGCACCTGAATTCAACAAATTCTCCAATATCATTTTACCGCTAGGATGGGTTGAGTATGTAAGTGTCTCTCGTGTTACTATTACTGGTTGTAATAAATTTTTCTACTATGAGAACCACCAACAAAATCTTACAATAGAACCTATGGAAAAAATGGCGACATTTTAAAAAATGTTACCAAATCGTGATCGTACCATCATGATTGAATGTATGGGCTTAGGCCGTAATATTAAGTTTTCTTCTTTTCAGAATCAAGACGGCCTGCCAGCACGTATTCGGAACACAATATATTTTATGGTCGTAGTCCTGCCTCCTCTATCCATAGTGATTCTCACCTTCACGTTCCTATTAGGGTGTTACCTGATAACAAAACAGATTTACTTCAAAAGGCTACGGATTAAAATACTACCAAAAGTTCTACATTTGAAAAATAAAAATGTCGATAGTTTAGTGAAAAATAAAATATATAGGTTTGAAAAGGAAGCACTTTTCGACAAGGTGTAGCTAGCTTCCAAAGGTAATTTTACTAATTACACATTTAGTTAATAAAAGTCATTCTTGCCACTACTGAGATTGCTGACACCGTTTCATAATCGGGTCATATTTATCTATAAAATACAATATTTTACCAATACGTCCGTTGTACAGTTTTAAATCAAGTTTTTTTTACTGTTTTAGTCCATGTTTTGATTATCCCAAATATATTTTCTGTTTTTTTTTTATCCATTAAGACAATAATATTAAATAGGTTAGCTCGCTACGATTGACGAAGAAATGGAAAAAAAAATGACGGGCTATGTTGGGATCTAATGTCATTTGAGTAGCTAAGAACGTGACATAACGGCAATTGAATAAAAAAAAATATGCATTTTGTTCCTTTAAAAGATACAATATTCAAGGTCTTATAAATGTATGTACTTAGGAGCTTAAACGATGCAATATTTGCGATTGTTACCAAATAACAACCTGTATATTATAATTATTATCTAAAGCTTAAGTTTTGCAACTCACTTGCGTAGCTCGACAAAGCCGTTGGTTTATGGCCCGCGGGAGTGTCAAAAAGTGTGCCGGAACCGGGGCAGCTTAGCTTCCAACATGGCTGTATATACGTATACTTTTTAAATTAAAAAATAAACATTAATAAAAATAATATATCTACTAAGCATATTTCGTTTATAAAGTATTCAACTGAAGACCGGTGTAGCAAGCAATTCGATGTAATTTTTTTTCGACGTTCCCTGTCGCTTGCAGACTATGGCATTGCACGAATAGACCGAATTTAACACGCTATAGCGGTAACGAACATACTTTCTCCCCTCCCTTTTCCATTCCCCTCTCCCGCGAAGCTCAAAAATGTTGCATTAAATAATAATAAAAAAATATTGTACATGTGGGCTGATAAACTTTAAAGTATGACTCATGTATACTGGATATATTTAGCACTTCTTTATTTCACATGATTTTTATTTAAGACTGAATAGATGTTTCTTAAATCATCCTGAATTTATTTACACTAAATATCAATATTAATGGTATATATTCATGTATGGCGGTATTTGTTACATATAGTACAGATTAAAGACAAACGTTAAGTTAGTATTGTCTCAATCAACTACTTTAGTATCGTATTATTATTTACTAGCTATATGTGATATTATTGTAAACGGCGTATGTCTATGCGTGAAGAGAGTTGATTATAGATACCACGTCAGGTCTATAAGTTTGAGATATTAACACCCAATGCTCTCTGCCTACCACGTAAGGGACCTGGTGTGATGGTATAATTATAAATAATTCTAAGTGGATCAAGGGTTTTGTTACCAATGTTATACATTAAGAAAATAATTAATGTTTTAAGGGATAGCTACAACTGTGATTGTTCCTAATGAAAAAAACCATTGCTCACGGTATAGCTTTAAGGAATTTTCTAAATAAATGTAAGTTATATATATAAATAGTTTCATTTACTTATTCATCATCAACTCTATTAACCTTACAGTCTTACACTGTTCAAAGTGTCACCTTATAGGATGGAAGGGTTTAAGATCTGCGACGCTGGGGAAGAGTCGGCCAAAAAAGTTTATTCTCAATTATGAAGTTTAATTTCTCCCTGGATTGTGAACTTTAAACCAGGGATGTAACGGAGGTAGTTTTATCGGATCCGAAGGCGGAGTCGAAGTTTTTAAATTTGCTTTATCGGAGTCGGAATCGGAGTCGGAGGAAGGATCATGGCCTTTTAATGACGTTGTCGTACCTCCCTGTCTTGAATACGTCTTCATACAC